>CATKHJ010433191.1:0-19048 GCA_949750685.1 Vernicia montana | reverse complement strand
TTTGGTAAAACTGAAAATTAAAGGGGTGTTTGATAACCCAACTTATTACTTAATTTAATATTTTCAGCATTTATTAGTTTTAAGATGGTTTGATAACATAAAATAGTCACAATTTAAAATTTTCAATTAAGTCAAAAACTACTTAAAATGGTAAGTTAAAATATTTAACTTAAAATTTCTACTGAACACGCTCAGTTATTGAGTTTTTAAAATTTTTTATTAAAGTAACTTTTACACCCTTATCATATTCTTAAATACTCATTTAAAGTTTAATAATATTTATTTTTTAAAAAACTTATGAGAAATATTATCCTAATATGATTATTACTTTTAATTTTTTTTATTTATAATTTAATTTTTTTTAATTTCAAAACTGTGTTTAATGGTTAAAATTTAAATATCAATATCACATAGTTAATTACATCCAATAAAGAAGTTTAATAATTTTCAGTAATAATAGTTATCAAACAGAATTATTATATTCAGCACTTAAAAATTTCAGTATTTATTGTATTCAGCACTTAATTTTTTAGCGCTTAATTTTCAGTTTTACCAAACATCACCTAAGTGTTGAAAATTTAAGTGCTGAATAATATAAGTGATATAGTTTTTAAAATTTAAATTATTTAAAAATTTAATCATTTATTGTATTCAGTAAAAATTTTAAGTTAAATATTTTAACATACAATTTTAAGTGATTTTTAATTTAATTGAAAACTTTAAGTTGAAATTATTATATGTTATCAAATCATCTTAAAATTAATAAATGCTGAAAATATAAAATTAAGTAATAAGTTTTTGTTATCAAACACTCCCTTAGTTTAGCTTAATTAATTAATTAAAATTCAAGGAGTGAAAAATCATTTAATTATAGAAGGGGTCGTGGCCTTACAACCTCAGAAGGGATATCAAGTGCCCTAATAACAATCAAAGAGTTAAAACTAGCTGTCTTAGCCCAGTTTATAATTGCTCTTTTTAAACTTTTTTTTTTTCTGTATTTTAGAACAATACTTATTATTATTATTATTATTATTATTTATTTATTTAGCTATAAAGTGGTATTACATATTAATTTTCATGTATCATATTTATTTAATTAAAAGCAAACCATTCATACTTGGAGGGTACATTTGGTAGGCTGTTTTTTAGTGTAAACATTATACTAGAAATACATTTAATTACATTACATTGTCTTATGGCCTACCAAATGTAACTTAAAAGATTTATAAATGAAAAATATATAAATATTACAATTAAATCTGATTCTAAAAATTAAATCTTAATTTTTTTGAGAGAAAAAAAATTTAAATCTTAATTAATAAAATGAAAATAAATTCATTTATTAATTAACTAAGCAACACTTGAAGTCAATCGTCCAACGTTCTTCTTTTTAACTTTTCTTATAAAGGTAACCATAAATTTTATAGGTAAAAAATATAACATATGTTTTGAAATAACTCAAAATTTAGAGGATGAAAACTTGACCTCAAAATTTCTTATTTTTCATAAAAATTTATTGATATATTAAAATGATATTAAATATATAGTTTGAGTCTCTTAATTGTTTTTCAAATATTTTTAGAATTATTGAGTGAATTATATTAGAAAAAAAAAAAAAAAGAATTAGCCAATTATATAGGCTACATCTATTGAAAAAGAAATGGAAAAACCTTTGTATTCTTCATTAATAAAAAAAACTGTATTAAAATATATATCAATAGTTCCATTGACATATATTTATGGCAACAAAAGATTTTAAATGAATTCAATTACAAATAAAGAAATAAGAGTATTTATTAAAAGAATTTACTTACACCCAACAAAATGTCTTAGACCAAACAACACCCTCTCATACATGGACCCTTTAATTAAAAAAAAAAAAAAAAGAAGCCTATTTTACTTAGACAAGAGAGTCCTTTGCTGATTTCTTTGCCTCATGACTTTCTTTTTCTGGCATATTTAAGAGTGGTGTATTATCCTTCTCCTTCATCTACAACGACACATTTTATTATTAATTAGAAAAGAAAATATAACTATACATACAATTAATAAGTTTTTGTTATAAAGTAGAAAAAGAGAGAAAAACTATATATACGATAAATGATTTTCTTTGATAATTTCATCAAGCAGAGAGTCGCACAGTTAACGGTGAGTAAAACTGAGCCAAAATTAAAAAATTCAATCTAACTGATTGGTTCGCTTCAATTCGATTTGAAAATTTTAAAATCAAATTAAATTTCGGTTTGATTTTTATCCAAAAAAATTTTAGTTAAAACCAAACCGACCGAAGTTTATATATATATATATATATATATATATATATATATTAAAATTTAGTTCAATTTTATCTTAAATTTATGAAAAAAAAGAGAAATAGCAAAAAAAAAAAAAAAAAAACCCAAAACTAACCAATCGAACCGAATTGAATTTTTTCAGTTTGGTTGTGTTCAATTTTTACTTTAAGTTTGATTCGGTTTGATAAAAATACAATTTCGGTTATTTCGATTCGGTTTTAAATTGAACTGATCATTTACACACCCCTACTTACAGTGACAAATTTAACCTCTTAGATTTAGAGGCCAACATAAAATATTTTTAAAAATTTTGGGTGAAAGTAATTTTTCAAAATTTAGGTCATGGTTTAATATATTAAAATTTTTTTTAAATTTTGAGCAGCGACTACCATTTATAGTTAGTGAAAAAAAAAAAGGAAAAAAAGAAATAAATGTTTTTTTTTTTTTTTAATCCTTACAAAGCAGCTAGTCTTGTAAGTGGAGAACAAAATAAATTAATAAATTAACAAATAGTGAGAGAAAAAAGGTGGGAGGAGAAAGTACCTGAGGTCCCAATGAAAGGTCAACAGATTGTTTTTTCTTGTTCTCTTGGGTACAGAAATAAGAGTATAAGCCCATGCCAAAGATGGCAACAAGTATTCCAATAATATTTCTCACAGTGAAAGGGTCATGCAATAGAGTATAGCCAAAGGCAAGAACAAGGCATGTCTTCAGGTGACCAAGAACTTGATATGTAACAGGTGATGTCTTGCCTATGACCATGAATGTACTGAAGTTCACTGACACCGATATTAGGCATGATAGGATTATAAAAGCCTGCAACATATCAAATTAATTAGTTATTTAATCATAAATTATATAAATCTAAATTTAATAATTTGAGAAAAATAAAAGAAATATATACCAAGACTATAGGAGAATATTTGTAAGCAAAAACATTCTTTTTTGTCAAAAATTGATCAACCAAAGGGCCTGAGACAAATAGAATTGCTGCTTGAAATGGAGCTGATTGATAAAGGAGTTGTGTAGAAGACACATTCAGCCTCTTTTGTATTGTATTTGTCAGCTGAATTAGGCATTTAAGTTAAAGAATTATATGAAATTGTTATATTAACTTATAAAGAAAATACTTGGCAAAAAAAAAAAAAAAAAAAACTTATAAAGAATAAAGTTCAATCTCTAGGGTCAGATCATAAAATCTTTTGTAAATTTTCCTGTGGACCTAATACAATGTGTAAAAATTAACTCGTAAATAAAAAAATACTTGATTAATATGATCTTAGAAGAAAAGGATACAATTTGGCCAACACAGGTTGTTGCAATGGCCAGCAGAGAGAGAATTGTCCCAAGAGCATTGAGTTGGAGATCAGTCACAGAGGCAATGCCAACTCCAACAAGCAAGAGAAAGAGAGATAACTTAATCTTCTGGCTGCAAGAAATTTTTTTTTTTTTTTAAAAAAAAAGAAAAATAATTGTAGTGAGATTTAGAAAATTATTTTTGAATATTGAATTAAAAGTAGTTCAGAAGCATTAATATAACCTGAATTGTTTTTTCAGGAAAAGAGTTTCCAATAAGACAGTGAATGGTATGATTGCAAGTTTGGTCATCTGCAATAATAAAAAGATTATCATCAGGGATTATTGAATTATTAATCTAATAATTAATATTTATTTATTAAAATTTTGAAAATAGTTAGTGAAATTAAGTTAAATTAAATATAATATTAATGTACCTGGTAGAAGCCAATAGAATTGAAACCAAGACTTAAGTTGAGAAGTCCAATAGAAACACCATTAAGAATGCCAAAGAGCATCACAGTCTTCATTTCAATGGGTTTGGACTCAAACAAGTTGAAACGGTGTGCACAATGAAGGGTGCAGAAAGTTACCATGAGATGCCAGCTAGTGAGAGTTGTAGCTAAACACCAAAAACAATAAATAGAGAAAATAATTAAAAATATGTATATTATTATGCAAATTGCCAAGAAAAATAATTTTCAATTATAAATATACTTCTTAATCAATTCAAATTAAAACCACAAATTCATTTTTAATCTTTTTTTTAACATATTTTTAATCATTAATTACCAAATAAAAATAAAATATGTAAAGAATATTTTTTCATATTGAAAATTTTTTAAATAAAAAAGTTCATATTACTGGAAATTAAATTTTTTGTCAAATACATTAAAAGAATTTTTTTTTTTATCGAAAATTCTTTAAAAGGAGTAGAGATTATCAGAATTTGAATTCTTAATCTCTTACACCATGAGACAGACACTCGACCATTAAATTATTAACAAATAGTTTAAAAGATCAATATTTGATCACAGCCTACGCCAAGAACGAATTGGGATTAGTGAAAAGAATGAAAAAAAAAATAATAAATAAACTAATTAATTACCAAAAGGGAAGCCAAGATTGCTCATCAAAGCTTTATTGCATATGACAATGGAGACAGAAGATGCCACTGAAAGAAACAGTGCACCAATAACACCCAACTGGAAGCTTGACATTTCTCCCATATCTTCAGCCAAAACTATACCTGAAAAAAAAAAAAAAACAGTAAATAAGGAAAAAAATAAATTGAAAATGTTACTTGAAAGTCTTTCTTTATAAAATTGTAAACAAATCTCAATGATAGCTCAGTCTAGTACATTGTTTAATGTCTATAATAAAGTAATTAAACAATTAATTAGCTAGAGGCTGGTAGATTGTGATACATTAATTATTTATTTATTGGTTGGGCCCATAATGCTAATTAGATGATTTTTTTTTTTTTTTTTTTGCACCAAGCTAATTAGATGATTGATTAGACAACAAGGAAAACTAATTAATGTTGCTAAATTGTAAGCATTTGTTATGATGAGTACGTAAAACCAATTATATAATGTTTCCTAATAATAAAATATTCTTATTTAAAAAAAAAATTTTGAATTCCTAACATCTTATAATACGTGACAAGATAAATTTTCGATATAATTTTAATATATTCGAAACGCTTTGTGATTTTCAACTAATTCTGCGCTTCAATATATATAGCTTGTTTCCAATACTCCGCAGCTTGATCGAACCAAATTTTCGATATGGTTTTAATATTAATCTTTTTCTCTATTGGTAGCACAAGATTATGAATTGATGTTTGACATGTGCATTGGGATTTTTTTTTATGGATAAATGCTATACGGAAGATATCAGAGGTTTAGCAGAACATTCCAATTAGGTTAGTATCCTTTCAGCATCCAACATCACACGATCAAAATTACAAGATAATTTATGAAGCAATTGGTCATGCCAATTAATAATGATGTCTAGCTTGTAAAACCATTTTGAATAAAATCTTGAAAAATTCATAACTTGAGTTTGTAAAGACAGAGAAATTAAGAATAAGAAAAAGTAAGTACCTTCAAATTAAGGTTTTAACAAAGAAAAGAATTCTTGGAGTTGTAAGGAGCCCTGAAAATTCACAAAAAATCAAATTAAGTTTATTTCACATGATCATACATGAGAACTTGAAAAATGGTACAATGCACTTATGAGCTTTGGTACAATAATACTGGAGCTGTCTACAGTATGAAGTTACCAGTTTGAATCTTGTTTGGTGTTAGAGTTTAATTAATCGAAAAATGTTATCAAGATTCACACCATTAGTAACACAAACCTTTGAAAAAATAGAAATATTGGCTTGTATATGCAAAGATACAGGGCTCCTACAACTCCAGAATCCGGCCAACAAGGCTGAGGGAGTGGTGGTGGCAGAGAGGCAATGGTGGAGATATAAATGATTTTTGAGCTTATTAGTTATTAGGACTAAGAAAGGGAGAAATTAAGTGATTATTGGCTTGTGTGAGAATGCAAATTTAGGACCCTTATATGTTTTATGGCACAAGGTGGGAGGGTTTGGTGCCTAACTCTGATAATATTAGTTATATGTTTGGTTTTGGTTCTCTTCTCTCACACTTCCAGAAGCAAGTTGGTTGAGGCAAAATTACAGTCAAATATGGTAAGAGTTCCATTTCAATTCCTAAAACCTTTTGTTTTTATCAATCTAAAAATTATGTTTACCAAATATTAATTGAAAGGTCTTAAATAGAATGTATTTTGTAATGCTAGAGTATGTACAAGACCTCTATTTCTTTGACCCTTTCTTAATTTCTTTGGATAGCTACTACCATTAGTCTAACATTTCTTCTATAAGTCTATAAGGTATAATTCCACTAATATATGTTTATGAAAAGTACATGAAATTAATTAATTAGTTCTTTAAGACCTATGATTTTCAAACTTCTATTATTCTTTATATTAGTAATTCATTGGTTAAGTATATGTTTTGTAGAGTACATTTCTTTTTTCTCTTCAAACATATAATTTTCCTTAAAAAAATTGGAGAAGTTACACATTTTTTTTTTTACCATCTTACCTATATCTCTAAGTAATTAAAGAGAGATCTTTAAAATTGAGTCTTAGCACACAAGCTAGGAAGGTGAGATTTACATTTCTTAAATGAAGAGAGTTATGAGATATCTGCCAATGCAAGCAAAAAGCTTTGCCACCCTCAAACTCAATTAGTGTTTGGTGATAAAAAAAAAAAACAAAAAACTTCAATTTTACTCCAAAAATATATATCCTTTTTTGGGTCTCCCTTAGAACATCACAATCACCAACCTAGCAAAATTAGGAAAAAGCTTTTCACATTAACAATTCCCTTGATTTTTTACTTTAATATTGCACCAAAATTCATTTTGTAATTAGGGTTTATATATATAAACTCTATCATTTTTTTTTATCTGTCGTTTTAAAAAAATTATTTTGTTCTAATTTAAACACCATTTTTTTTAATATTACCTTTTTTCCTTATTACTATCTTCACTGAATGTTTAATAACTTCACATGTCTTTATAAAAAGATAATTTAGTCATATATAATTATTTTTTCTTATAATTGAGACGGTTTACTAATTTGTTTTAATTCTTGTACAATTATTTTAAATATAGATAAAAATAAACACAGAAAGTATCATTTAGGCAATATTCAGGTGATTATATATTGTAATGTATTTATGGAATTCAACAATATTAATTGCGAAATTGTGTTTTGGCAAAAAAAAAAAAAAAAAAAAAAAGCAAAATTGTGTGTATTCTAGAGTTGAAAAAGACAAATTTCTCCTTCCTTTCTCAATTAAATGCACCAACACCAAGGCAAATCATGCTGATTAAGAGGGATTTGCTCAATGTGCATTGGATCCTAGGTGATTAATGGAGAACATCCCTTTTTCTTGCCCTTTTTGAGCAGATTGATAATGTAATTTATATCAAATAAATTAACAAATTATTTTTGAATACTTAATTAATTTTTTACAAAAATACTATATAATTCAATACTTTTGTACCAATTTTTTATTTCAACTGATATGTCATTATTTTATTTACCACATTTCCTTTTCAAAAATACATTGTGTAAAATAATTTCTAATGTAATGATTTCACGTCAGTTAAAACAATAAATTGATATAAAAGTGTTGAGCTGTACAACATTATTCAATTTTTTTATGGTTAGTCTTTCATCCCTGGTGAGTGGAGGATTGATAATTTGATTTACACTTATAAATCCATAGATTTGTGGGCTCTTGAATAATTTTGAATCTTTACCATATGCATTTTCCTTTTTCTAGCTGTTGTGACAATGATGACTTACCTGAAACCTCTCATATTCAATGATGGAGAGCTAGCTAATTTTTTTTTTAGGGGTCAAAATTTTTTTATATCAACTTACATTAATTTTTGTGTTTAAATGTAAAAATGTGTAAAACATCAAATATAATAGACCATTGAACTAATTATTCATTTTCATTGTGACCAAGGTAAAAATTTGAATAATCATTTTCATCGAGTTATTAGTCCAATGTCGATAATTCTCTGATGTTTACACTACATAAATGGAGATAGAAATGGCAGTGGAATTTTTTAAAATCATATACAGAAATGGAGATTATATCATAAAGCTTTGAATTATATATATATATATATATATAAATATATTTTGCTAATTATAAACATCATAAAGCCACTATAAAAAAAAAAAAATGAATAACCAGATGGAAACATATACCAAAAGAAAAAAAAATATTAAAAAAAAATATCCCCTATATGACTGTGAATGTCCTACCAATTTCATCATATGAACCTAGAGAGGACAACTTGTAAATGTTTGATGGGATACACAAGATGGTGTTCGGAAAATAACCCAGCTACTGCCTTGAGTAAAGAATCTCAATGAAGCCTCAAGGCTAAGTCAGGCAGAAGGATGCCAAAGATGCAAAAATTACTCCTTGTTAATCTGAGAGAGGTATGCCTGGTCAGCATTAGCGAGGCGATTCTGGAACATAGCCCACTCATTTCTGCACCTTTCTCTCACCTGTCAATGGAGTAGGAAAAAGGAATACAAGGGGGAAAGTAAAATTTATTTTAGACCTTTGTTTAAATTCCATGAAAGTTAGAACAGAAGTGTTGTTTTGTACGTATTTCAAATCCAAAAACTGGAAATTATAGGTTCTAATATAATTGCTGGGTACTCGTACATACCCCTTCCCATGGAGCTTTTCCATCTTCTGCCTCCCCCTAAACATTTTGCAGAAGAATTCAAAGTAGTGAGATGAGAACCGAGATATAAACAAGGAAAACATGCAAAAATGAGGAATGCAAGGAAAAAGATGATTGTAATGAAGTCTGCAAGGAAAAAAGCTGCTTGTATTGTCGTGTTTGCAAAGGAATAACTGCTTGTACTAAGAATGTGAGACTACAACCAAGTTCTCGACTAATCGACTTCTCGGTGAGATATGATCCAAATAGTGTTCTTATCTCAAATTCTGAAAATAAAGCTGATTCCCCATTATACCCAAATAAATTGCACAGTGCGAAATGCCTAGTTTAATAAACTTACAGAAGAAAATAAAAAATGGCTTTTCAAAATCATCATAGCTTAAACCATATACAACCCAAATCAGAGATCAACTTCCCAAAAAGAAATTAACCTTCCCATGTCATACATGCTCAGACTTCACCAAGTGAAAACTTGGTTGTATCATTTATGGACTAAATTTTGTTCACAATACAATAGACTGCGGAGGTACTACCCTTGTCAATCCGTATCATATAGGCTGCTTTCCATGATCTGCATCTAGTATATCAAAAGTGTAAATGGACTATACTGACACTATGTTGGAAGTGGATGATTGCTCACCTGGTTCCCAAGAGAAGGAATTACTTGATGAATAATCCACTGTGAATCAATCACTCCAATTTTTTCATGTGCAGGCTGATAAGCAAAACAACAACAATTAAAACTCAACTCAAAATGGAGCTAAGTAGCTAATCAAAGACAAAGATATGAAGGTGCTCTCACAGTTTACGCAAAGGAAACTTGCTTGGCATAAGTAATTACCAGATGGTGTCATTTTTTAAAAGTTAGAAGCAGTTTAATTTCAATGATAAATAAATATACTAGTTCTCTTACAAAGGACTCATAAAAAGCTGTAAGAGAAGACATGCAGATGCATGGATTCATGTGCATGCCAAACACACATACAAAAGCAGATAGACAATGGACTAAGTCATTTTGTATTTGAATCATTTAGCTCTCAACTGCTTTTGAAGAGATGGATTTCCAAAAGCATAAATTCTCCAGTGTAGTCTGAAATTTTGACAGAACCAGTCATTGGCGTATCCATAGTTAGATATTTTCTATATCAATATTAGAGGACAAAACCCTCGTATAGATTATAAGAATATAAGCATGCAGATTCACAAGAAAGTGATTGAAAAAAAATAGTTCACCATCAATTACAAAAAGGAAAAGGTCATAATAGATGAAAACCACTGACCTCTACACATCTTCTGAGAGCAAAATCCAGTCCCCATCCATGCACCAAATCATTCTACAAGCACATTATTTTAAAGTAGCTTCAAAATTTAAAAAAGGGAAAAGGGATCATAAGTATAGACTGATGACACATGCTCTGCACATGCATCTTATCTCATTTTATCTTCACATTGCCCCTTCACTTATTAAATCAGATTGAGAATAAAGAACAGCTCTTGGAAAGAAATGAACCACTTAGCATTGAATTAAAATTTCTAAGCTGTTAAGTAAATTAACTTGCAGATGCATGTAACCGTGTAAACGATTATATAAAATCTAGCCACACAATTGTAGAATACAACATACCTGTATCATATGCCATACACAACGCCAAGCCTCCCGAGAAAACACAGGGGCCATGATTTCCACAAAGCTGAATGAACACAAGCACAAATTAGAATATATACACATGCACGCATGTGAATGTGAATGGACACACACGCACAGAGAAAGAGAGAGAGGGAGAGAGCATACGCAGCACATGGAGGCAAATGTGGGTCACTACACCAGCCTGGTTTCTCCTCCGTATCCCTGTCCAATCCAAAGATATGCCTCTTTAAAAGTTGAAGAAAATGACTTTAAAAATACAATGAAACCTCATCCACCTAGTTTATGAGAAAGAGAGTACTTGTGAACTTCACTGTCACCTATCCGCTTTGTCATCTGCCACGTAAGTCCATTATTGGGCTCAAGACCTGGTTGAGAGATCTCCAGATCGTGTTTTTTGATCAACTCAATATACCTAGTAATTCATAAGAAAATTTTAAAATGAAGCATGAAAGAGTTGAGTTCATCCAAATATGACAAGTATGAGCTTACTTTTCTGCGTTAAAATGTTCCACCCCAAGATCTTCATCCCATATGAAAATATATTCATAAGCAGCAACAATGTCAGGATGCAAAAACCTCTTTGCATACCACCTAGAAAACATATATGGGGTGAATGAGCAAGCAGGCTACAAAATTATTATCTAACTGTGACAATGAGACTTTTTCGCCTCAACAAAGCAGTGGGAAAATAGAAGAGCAGTGTAGCAAACTATTAAAATGCTTATTCTGCATTTAAGGGCTCCTAAGGAACCTTAGAGTAAGAATTTCAATACTCAACTCTCAACCTAACTGAAGTAGAACAGCAGTAATCTACCTCAAATTCTCACTTTCTAGTCCACATTTTTTAGCTTTCCTATTAATTAAAATAAACTACCCATTTACAATTGTATCTTAGTTAAGTTTCTAGGTGAATTTTGCATTTTCATTTACAGCTGCAAACACCTTTGTCAAAAAGGGTTGCCCAGCTGTCTATTTTGCATATTTAAAGCTGCTACAACCCTTGTCAAAAAAGGCTGTACAGCTGTGTTAATTTCCAGTCTATTTTTTTTTTTTTTTGTTTTACAACTATTATGACAGGCTGCAAATTGTCTCCAGCAGCCTATAAAAGCATGTATTATTGTAGTTTCAATGATATCTTTCATTATTAAATCAAACTACTTGTGTGTTATCAGAATTATTATGTTATTAAGAGCTAAAGGTTGTTTCAATCTAACTCTTGTGTATTTCAAGCAGATTTAGAGTAGTTTCAATTTTAAATTCTGTAATTTAATTGTTTCATCGCATCAAGTGATATCAGAGCAGGGATTTCCCCTTATGATAATCACTTTGTGCAAAGGAGATGGCTAACATGGGAGATTCAACCTCCAACGATATGAAAACCATGATCGACTTGCATAGGGAGACTTTACAGGTTCTCTAAGACTTGCAAACCTCTTTTGAAGGGCCGCAAGTCGAGCTACGGGCTGCTGCACCTATCAATGATGGTCCTCGTGATCGGATAGAGCCACAACCACAACCACCAAGAAATCATCTAAATCAGCCCCCGCTGAATTTAGAAATTCCAATTCAAAGGCATGTTCAAAGAGAACTTGATGACAACAGTGATGAGGAGATCGAAATTACTGAACAGGCGAACATGAGGCGTAACCAAATAATAAACTACAATGGCAGGCCTGATTTAAGTCGTTTTGGAGGCAATTTTGAGTATCAATTAAAGATGGAGCTTCCTACCTTCAATGTTCAGCTGCACATTGCAGAATTTTTGGATTGGCTTAATGAAGTAGAAAGGTTCTTCGACTATATAGAAATCCCCGAGGACAAAAAGGTCAAATTGGTGGCTTACAAATTAAAGGGAGGAGCTTCAACTTAATGGAGCAGGAGCAGGAGCAGATGTCATGAGTTCAAATGGGGAAAACAAAAATCAGATCCAGACAACAAATGAAACAACTACTTAAGGGTAATTTCTTACTGCTTGACTATGATCAAATTTTATTCCATCAATATCAAAATTGTCGACAAAGAGATCGTTCAGTGCAAGATTATTCAACTGAATTCTTTCAATTGTCTACCCGAAATGACCTTTCTGAAATCGAATCACAACGGGCAGCAAGGAAGATTACCAATAGGAAGTCATAGCAAGTTGACACCAAAGAAAATCGGGCCATACAAAATTCTCAAGAAAATCAATGATAATGCTTATATCATTGACATTCCAAATACTATGGGCATATCTAAAACTTTCAATGTGGCTGACATATACCCTTTCTACCCAGATGGATCGAATGAAAAGGTCAACTCAAGCACGAGTTCTTTACAAGTGGAGGGGACTGATGTAGAACAACAGTAATCTACCTCAAATTCCCACTTTCTAGTCCACATTTTTTAGCTTTCCTATTAGTTAAAATAAACTACCCATTTACAGCTGTATCTTAGTTAAATTTCTAGGTGAGTTTTGCATTTTCATTTACAGCTGCAAAGACCCTTGTCAAAAAAGGCTGCACAGCTGTGTTAATTTTCAGTCTATTTTTTTACTTGTTTTACAGCTATTATGACAGGCTGCAAATTGTCTCCAACATCCTATAAAAGCATGTATTGTTGTAATTTTAAGGATATCTTTCATTATTAAATCAAACTACTTGTGTATTATCAGAATTATTGTATTATTAAGAGTTAAAGGTTGTTTCAATCTAACTCTTGTATATTTCAAGCAGATTTAGAGTTGTTTCAATTCTAAATTATGTAATTTAATTGTTTCACCGCATCACTAACTAAACCTTAATATCAAACTAAATAAACTATGCCGTAAACTTTACCATTTTGTTTGTCTTCCTACACTGATATGGATTGCACTTTTTGACCACTCAAATTCATCCCATTCGCTTGTCCGACCATCATAGTGAAAAAGCAAAATTGTGAAATCATCAGAAAACTACCACAAATACAAGAAAATAAGCTTTAGTATCCATGGGAATAAAAATAATTAAAAAGGGACATTAAATAGTTTGTACAACCTTTTGAACAGCTGCATTGATGTTATTCCTCTGACCATAACCAACTGTAAATGTTACTAAGTACTTTGGCTTCTTCTTCAGATCCTATGAATACCATGACATCCATTAAAAGGCATGAAAATTACATTTCTCATCAACAAATGGTGTTCAGCCAAAACCACATGCTTCCAACTTATTAAACTTAGATATAGATAGTTCTTGGTAAGTATGAACATATACAAATAGCCAATCCACCTATGAACATATACAAATATCCAATCCACCTTTTCTTTACCGTCCTTTCCTTTTGATACGACTTATCTATTAACACATGCATGTAGCAAAAGAAATAATAAGACTACAAGAGAAACAATAAGACTATGTTTTTACCTTTTATTTCTTTTTTGGTAAGTATATGCTCATAAAAATAAGTTTGTAAAATGAAAATCTTAACTTAAAACAATAAACTCTCAAGGACATCAGGACAATGCAACTAGAAACCAAATACCTACCTACATGATTCAAAACTTGCACATATCTCGTCCATCCAAGTATGTGGTCCTTGTGTCTAAAAACACATGGCCCATGGAATGCATATTCTAGATTGTTGCATTTTAGCCTTAGTTAAGTATATTGAAGAGCATGTAATCATAACTACACACACCTCAAAAAACTAGAAGAATAATTGATGCTATAACCTGATATCCAATTCCAAGTGGTTATTCCAGATAATTATAGCCCTTTTCAACATTACTAGGTAGAAAAACAGAGAGACATAAATAGACCTGGATTACTCCAGCTATCTATCATGATGGGTAAGTAACAAGAGTTCAGCATAATCAGTTGCATTTTGTTATAGAATTTGTTAAACATACCTGATCAGGTTCACCCCATAATCTGCGCAAGTAAAAGTCAGATTCTGGCACAACTATTCCTGGAGGTAATGATTCTGCACCGCGAGGATTTGTTGGAACATAAATCTGGAAGCAAATAAGCAATCCATGGGCATGTCACGGGCTCAGCTTGGGAAATTAGTTTGTAAATGCATGGACAAAAATATTTATATAAGAGGGCATTCTAGAATGAGCCCCATACCGCAGGAACAGATTTGCTAAACCTATTTTGATCAGGATAGGGTATATCAAGAGATGATATAAGGCTTGAAGGCATGTGAATCTGCAATAGTAAAAAACAAATCAAATGGATGACAGGCCTCTCCATTGATAAAGGAAAGTGCTAGTGAAGGTAAACAAACCTTGGTAAGAGAAACTGAAGGAAATGAAATACCAATCAAAAATCCAAATACAACACCCAAAATTGTTGTGAAAATCAGCCTGGCACCATCATTTGTTTTCCTAGACTGTCCACTGCAAGTAAGACAAGAGAGCAATGGAGGTAGTTTGGCAAGCTGATCTTAATACTGAATTTAGATTAATTTAGTAATCTTGAAATACAAGATACAGGAGAATGCTAGAACACTAAAAACAAAAACATATCCTCACTACTTTCCAAAAGCAAAATATAATAAAGCAAAACCTGCGGTGTATGGAACCCATCTTGGCATGCATTTTTTTCCTTGACACTCAAGTCAAAAAGATCAGATGCTGAGAAAAAGAAATCACATCCTTGAGCATTTTTTGGGACAAATATGGCATTCTTCAATTTCAAGAAGACTGAAAGATGTTCAACAAAGCATAACACCTGACATGCATAATCTTTCCAACTTCAGAGTAGGCAACCAAACATATCAAAATTAAAATTGCATGGAAAATAAGAAAACACAGAGATCTATTGAAAAAGTGTCATACAACCTAGTTTATTATCAGAAAGTGAGAAATTACAAGGATTTTTAGCTTAAATCATTCTTTTATCTTTCAATTTTGTCCTTCCTCAGACTTGTAGTTAAGGCAACATTGAATAGTGACTAATAGAAACAAAACGAACTCTTACAATCTCATTCTTCAGTTGTCTAAGGTATGTAACAATCATAACAAGCAAGTAGGCATTGACTGACCAATTGTTCTTGCTATCCATGTTCAATGACTTCTACATTAAGTGAACTGATGGAAAGCTCTCATACAATGTAAAATCCTATTAATAATAGTAAACAACTATGACCATACAAGAACTGTTTCATTTATAAAGGGAAGAGGTAGTAGTTAAGGCAAAAATACCACCAGAATTATGTTACTTAATACTTATATTGAGTTTGTGGCTCATATTTATAAAAGATACACTCCAAAGGGGAGGGATAATTTCACATGGATGGACAATTTGGTTTGCCTAGGGCATTTTTAATTATGAGGACTATTTTTACATTTTCTGATTTTCTCCTGTACCTGTAACATGAAGAGAAAGAAAAAAAAAAATCTCTAGACTTTTGTTAGGCATAATCAAATCTTTCTTTTGTTTTTGTACAACTAGATTTCGGATTCCATTATTAAGAAGTGTATCCACGGCTTCTTGCACCAATTTCTCCTGAAACATTACTAATTCCCCTGGCATATGGAGATTTCTTTGGAATAATAAGACTGCTACATACTGTTGTATCTATGTGTGTGTTGCATGAATCTTTCTAACAAAAATTCTAGCCCGTCTTTTACCCTAAGGTAAGTTTGGCAGGCATTAATGAAATATAATGTAAAGTAATCAAATGCATTTCTAGCTTAAATTACATTACATTCCATTACAGCTAACCAAATGTATCCTAAAATTTTGGATTATCCGCCAACCATGCAACTTAGCCACACACTGTGCTTCCATTATTTTCCAGTAAAATCACCCACCAAGTATTGCTGGTGAATCATACTCTTCCTTACACAAAATATAGGTAAAAATATACTCTTTAATATTATAAAATTAAAAGTAGCATAACTAATCAAAACCCAATTGTCTATTATAAACCATTTTTTATTCACTTAAAGCAAACTTGATCTGGGCATTAATTGAAACAAGAAAAAAATTAAAAAACAAAACAGAGACATATATGAGAAATGACAATTCAAAACTAACAAACAAATCACATTTCCTTAAATAAAAATTAAATTTCTTACAACAATCAAAAATAGACTAAAAAACTTGAATAATCGATCAAATTAATGAGAAAAAAAAAATTAAAAATAAAAGAAGAAGAAAATGAGACGAAATTCAAAACCAGAAAATTAGAAATGTAGGTCCATAATTGAAATAAAATACTACAGAAGTTAGGGCTTTTGAAACTTACTTTGCTACAATCGATCCAATGTATAGAGATATTCAGAGATAACACAAAAAGCGCGAGAAAGGAGAGAGCTTTGAATGTGCCTGATTTCTACAGAAACTATAAAATAAATTATATATATATATATATTTAAAAAAATGATATTTTACATGACAATATTGCCCCGCCTTCAATTTTGAATTTCCATTGAAAAATGACAGTTACATGGCTGTTCTCTAACTCTTTTGACTGCCAACCACTGTGCGCCACGTGTGAAATTAATTGTTATTTTTTCTATTTCTAGTTTTTCTATTTATTTTTGTTTCCTATTAGAAGGTAGACTGTTACTGGTTAGGTTAGGTCATTGGAATTTAAAGTTGTTGACTTAATTAGAATTAGAAATGTAATTAAAGATTGAATATAGAAATACATATTTGCTTAATTAAGTAAATAAAGAAAATAATTCATAATTTTGCAAATGTTTGATTTATTTCTTAGTTGGGTTGTCCAAATCAGGACTATTAATTATTAATAATGTTTACCGAACTTTTTTTTATTTTTTTCAAACTTAAGATTTATTGCCTTGTTTTGACAAATCACATAAGATTTTATTGTCCCAAATTAAATTATGAAATTACTAATTTAGTAATTGGGTATTTGTTTGATATTAATTGCTATTTAGAAGTTTATTGCTATTGCTCTGAAAATTAAAAAAAAAAAAAAAAAGTTAAATGCTTATTATTATTTAATCCTGCCATTACAAAAGAAAAAGTCACAATTCTCTTTCTAAGAGGAAAAAAAAATCAATTTAATTGATAAATTATTTGAATAAAAAATAATAAATTACTAGTTGCGGACCCACTTATCTTATATTTTCTTAAAATATTTTAACATACACAAATTATTATTTATTAAATCTAAATATTACCTCATGATAATTTTAAATATTAATATAAATAAGACATATAATGGGATAATTACAAATGATAAAAAAAATACTAAATTATTGATGATAATATAAAAAATATATATATAGATTTAATTTGATGTTAATGTAAAGTTGTCTTTGCTCTCTTTTTGTTAAATTTATTATTATTTATTTGCTAACAATACAAAAGTATTTAATATTCTTTTTTCTTTTTGTTTTAAAAAAAATATTTTAATTAGATATGTTAAATAAATATAAGTTCTTATTTTTTTGTTTGTTGTATATATATATATATATATATATATATATATATATATATATATATATATATATAGAATTAGTTAAATCTAACTTTTTTTTTTTATAATTCTTGGTACATAGTCCCATTCATATATAGGTGACAATTCTACTTGTTTATACAAAAATATTTGCCTTCTTTTGAATCCAAGGGGAAATTTTTGCCTATAATACATAGTTGAATTTAGGTTATGGTTAATTATAATTATCATTTGGTTTGTCTTAATTTTAAAAAATATATATTTATATTATAATTTAGATTTATATATAAAAAAAATTCACTTATCTTTAAAATAAACAATTTATTAGTTAATATTATTTTTCTTTCTGAAATATTAATATATAATATTAATGATAATACAAAAATATGAATTTTAAAAATAAAATAAGATATTAATCCTCTTGTCACACATTTTTTTTTTAATTTGATTTCATTTTTATCAAGGAAAAATTAGGATTACAAAACTTGTAACATTGGCCAGAATCATAAATGGATAAATGGGTCATTAATTACCCAATTAACTCATATTCACCCAACCTCAAAATCTATTTGCAAAATTTTATTTTTGTTTTTGAAAAACATAAAATGATACCGAACGGATAGTAAATTATATTATGGACTCAGGTCCATATAGCATTGTGGATCAAAGGGGGACCAACTATAATTAAGGAGAAAAAAAAATGAGGCAATTGTATTTAAGGAGAAAAAAATTGAAAGGGGACCACTAAATTACCAATTATAAAAATGTTTTTTTTTCTGGAGAACAATTATATGAGTAATAATAAAAATAAATACTATTTTTTTTTATGAGTTTCTAATTTTGGTAATTATAATTTCAAAAAATTTCTATTAAATACTGATTGATAAATTTATATGACAAAATTGGAAGTAATTTAATCTTAAAATTTAAATTACAGAAATTTAAAATTATTTTTTAAAATTTTAATTTAATTTAATTTAATTTGATGATTTAATATTTTTTAAAATATTAAAGCACTTATTTCAAAAAAATATATTTAAAACACTATATGTGATATTAATAATTTATTAATTTTCAAATTAAATGTGATATTTTTTGTTGAGCAAAAAACT
>CATKHJ010433169.1:0-22713 GCA_949750685.1 Vernicia montana | reverse complement strand
AATGGTAAGTTAAAATATTTAACTTAAAATTTCTACTGAATACGCTAAGTTATTGAATTTTTAAAATTTTTTATTAAAGTAACTTTTATACTCTTATCATATTCTTAAATATTCATTTAAAATTTAATAATATTTATTTTTTAAAAAACTTATAAGAAATATTATTCTAATATGATTATTGCTTCTAAATTTTTTTATTTATAATTTTATTTTTTTTAATTTCAAAACTGTATTTAATGGTTAAAACTTAGATATCAATATCACATAGTTAATTATATCCAATAAAAAAGTTTAATAATTTTCAGTAATAATAGTTATCAAACAGAATTATTATATTAAGCACTTAAAATTTTCAGTATTTATTGTATTCAGCGCTTAAAATTTAGCACTTAATTTTTCAGCGCTTAATTTTCAGTTTTACCAAACACCACCTAAGAGTAACTCTCTCTTTTAACATCTCTCACTAAATTAATGACAACTCTTTATGGTTATAAATATTTGAATTTGAGATTATCCACTTTTCACGTACTTAATCAAATTATACCTGATTGATTATATCACTTTTTTATTATAGTATAATTACATTGTAATATTTATTGGATAAATATCAAAATATGTTTTATGATATAGAAAATTATAGACTCAAATTCTAATATTCTTTTATTTATTACAGATTTTCGATAAATTATAGAAAAAAAAAATCAAATAAACATGCTATGAATATATAAAATTTCAAATAAAATTTCTAATTTTTTTTTTTAAATTCATTTATGTCAAATATAATCTAATCGTTTATATTGACATATAAAAAAAATTATATGTAAAAATGTTAGTATATAAATTATCGATTCCACATACTACTAGACAAGTATTTAACAAGTAAGCTATAAGTTGATTTTTTATTATGATAATAAATGTGAAGTTGTATAAAATTGTAGTACATGTCATAGTTGGAATATAATCCAAATAATAATTGTCTTGACTATTTTATTTTTTAATAACTTATAATTCAAATACTGAAATTGACTTGGAAAAAAATTAGTCCAAAGTGTAACAAATTTTTTTTTTTTTTCATTCAAAATTGAAAGTCAATAGGGTTAAATTAGCATTAACACCTAATCTTTGGTAATTTTCTTTAAAAACAAAAAATACACATATTTTTGTAATACCAAAAAAAAAAAAAAATGGAAGATCATTAAATTTTAAATTATTAATTTTTTCATTATTAGAAAAAATATTCTTCTAAATTTATAAATTATTTATAATAATAAAATAAACACTCGATAACATAATTATTAACCAAATAGACATGGCATGGATTACATAATTATTAACCAAATAGATATGGCATGGATTGTAAAAAAGTTTAAGGTCCACAGTTATTAGCATTGTTTTTAAATTCAGACCGGTCCATTAATTTAATAAAAAAAATTAAGAATTGATCTTCAAATCAGACCAAAAAGGTTTAAAATTCAGAAAAACTTAGTGAATCGGTCGAATATCTAGTGACCAGAACAAACTGATATGGGTTAAATAGATTCTGAATTTTTTTTACCAATTAAAAGGCACAAAACAATATTGTTTTATGTTAAAAAATACAAAATGATATTGTTATGTGCCAAAAAATAGGTAATGTTAGTTAAAAATGACAAATAACACTTGTTAATTAATTTTAATTATATATATATTATATTTATTTTTAATATATTTATTAATAAATTTATAATATTATTTAAAATTTTAATTCCATCTCACTTCAACTCGATTGAAATTTTAATCTATGATTATCTGCTTTCACCCGTACAAGAGTCGACCGGATTTTAAAAAATAGGTAATTAGCTGAAAAATATCGAGTGGGTCTAAAGGAAGGATCAAATAGCAAGACAGAGGCAAATATAAAGAGAGTAAGAGAGAAAGAGATGACATAGCAATGAGTGTGGATAAAATGTATGCAACACCCGCCAATCAGATTTCACAAAACTAAAACACAAAATCTTAATCTTCTTCTCTTTATTATTACGATCATTTACAGCCTCCAATTTGAGGAAGGCAATAATTTTGTTATTTGTATTGTACCCACCAATTCCTCCAACATTTCATCAAAATTCACACAAACCCAATAACCACACCACACGCCCCCATCCTTCGTTCAACACCCATTAAACCTCTCTTCTTCTACATCACTTCCTTAAAACTTTGGCTTCTGGGTTTCTTTCTTTTCTTCCATTAATGGCTGTTTCCAGCGGTTTTGCTACCACTTTGGCTGGTGCCAAGATGGAGACTTTGTTGCTCAATTCTACTTCTTCTTCTTCATCTTCATCTGGGTCTTCTTCTTTGAGGGCTCATTTGGTTTTGCCTCCACAACAGATACGGGTTTTTTGCAGGCCGACGACTCGGAACAATTATAGAAAGATTTTAAATCAGAGAGGAGGGGTGAAATGTGAGGTTGCTGCTTCAACGGATGCTGTGGTTGAAACTGACTCCAATATTGATCCGGCTAAGGTTTCTAGCTTCTCTGCTCTTGAACAGCTCAAGACCTCTGCCGCTGACAGTGAGTTTCAAATTCTCCATTTGTATTTCTGCTTTGAACAAGACTAGACAAAAAGAAAATTGTCTTTTGGTTATTAATTTTCCCAATGCATATTGCTTAATTTCATTTTTAAATTGGGCGTCTTATTAGGAAACTATGCTTTATTTGGGTTTCTTCAATCCATAATTAGGATATCTTTTTTTTAGTATAATTTTAAGTACAAGAATGACGGAAGTTTTCAAACAAACCGTGCTTTAAGCTGTTCTTTCTGCTACATTTTGTGTGGTCTAACATTTCAAGAAAGCAGAATGTGCATTCATTTTTCTTACTTTGCATAAATGGGCAACTGGATAGTTGGAAAGTGTTATAGTTTAGTTGCCTCATGAGTTATTATATTTTCTAGCATCGGATAATTGATTCAGTTAAATTATAGTGTCTGGCATGTGCTATTTGGGATTTTCTTTTTATTCGTTCAAAGGAAGAGTAAAGAGAAAGGGAGATGGGTTGTGTATTTAATAATTCGTCCAATCTGGGCAGTAGAGAACCATATATGGCCATAATCATGTAGTTCAAAATCTTTGAATTCAAGTTCTTAAGCTATAAATGCATGTTATGTGGAGAACATTCATCTTTTCATGTGTATTTGATTCCAAGACTCAGATTTTTCTTAGTAGTCTTTTGCTGATTATGTTATTGTTGATCCATCAGGATATACGAAGGAAAGGGCTAGCATTGTGGCCATTGGGCTAAGTGTTCACACTGCACCAGTTGAAATGCGTGAAAAACTTGCCATTCCAGAAGCTGAATGGCCTCGAGCTATTGGGGAGCTGTGTGGTTTAAATCATATAGAAGAGGCTGCAGTTCTTAGCACATGCAATAGAATGGAGATATATGTTGTGGCCCTATCTCAGCATCGTGGGGTCAAAGAAGTTACTGAATGGATGTCAAAGGTAATCCCTTCATTGTAATTGGTTCATTTTGTCTTTTAAGAAACCTTTTTCAATTCTATTTGCTTCATCAATGGGATGGCAAATTTTTCCTATGATAAACAAAAGCATAAACTTGGATTGGACATTATTAGACCACTGGTGCTTTTGGTAGATTATCTATGAGCAATCAAAGTTGTATGAAACATGCTAAATGATTACTGGTATCTAATTTCATTTTTGAAATAAGATTCTATTTATGTGGTTTTTATTTTAATTTACATGACATGTTATCTTCATAGGCTTTAAAGGGAACACTATGAATTAACATCTTTCTTTCCTTGGCAGACAAGTGGCATCCCTGTTTCAGAAATTTGTGAGCACCGGTTTTTGTTGTACAACAACGATGCTACACAGCATCTCTTTGAAGTATCTGCTGGTCTTGACTCTCTTGTTCTAGGAGAAGGTCAAATTCTTGCTCAGGTTAAACAAGTTGTCAAAGTTGGCCAAGGAGTTGTTGGCTTTGGGAGGAACATTAGTGGGCTGTTTAAACACGCAATATCTGTTGGAAAGCGGGTTAGGACTGAGACAAATATTGCTGCTGGGGCTGTTTCCGTAAGCTCTGCTGCCGTTGAACTGGCTTTGATGAAGCTTCCTGAATCTTCACATGCTACTGCCAGAATGCTTGTGATTGGAGCAGGCAAGATGGGGAAGCTTGTGATCAAACACTTGGTAGCAAAGGGTTGCACAAAAATGGTGGTTGTAAACAGAGGAGAGGAGAGAGTTGCAGCTATATGCGAGGAGTTGAAGGATGTTGAGATTATTTACAAACCCCTTGATGAAATGCTAACCTGTACTGCTGAAGCTGATGTTGTTTTCACTAGCACAGCATCAGAAACCCCATTATTTTTGAAAGAACATGTTAATGATCTTCCCTCTGTCGGTTCTGAGGTTGGGGGTTTGAGGTTATTTATAGATATCTCTGTTCCAAGGAATGTTGGTTCATGCGTCAATGATGTTGAAAATGCGCGAGTTTACAATGTTGATGATCTCAAGGAGGTTGTTGCTGCTAATAAAGAAGATCGCCTCCGAAAAGCAATGGAAGCTCAGGCAATTATTACTGAGGAATCAAAACAATTTGAAGCTTGGAGGGATTCACTGGAGACTGTCCCTACCATCAAGAAATTGAGAGCTTATGCTGAGAGAATCAGAGTTGCAGAGCTAGATAAATGCCTTTCAAAAATGGGTGAGGATATCCCAAAGAAAACAAGGAGAGCTGTCGATGATCTTAGCCGTGGTATAGTTAACAAGCTCCTTCATGGTCCAATGCAACACCTGAGATGTGATGGTAGCGACAGCCGAACTCTAAGTGAGACCCTTGAGAATATGCATGCTCTTAACAGAATGTTTAGCCTTGGGACAGAAGTAGCTGTGTTGGAACAAAAGCTTAGAGCAAAAACCAGCCAAAAGTAAGCTCCATTTACAAAATCACTTCATGATACTTCACCACTCCCAAATTGAATAAGATGAAAACTCTTTGTCCATCCCATTGTAATCTTCAATATAATAGTCCAAATATAGATCCCTGCAGGGGATCCTCAAATCCATTTATCTTCTGTAAGTCACTCTTTCTAACTTGCATATTTGCATTGAATCACATATATCCTGTGTCTTCATTAGCAGCCATTCATCTTTCTAGGTTACACTCGAGGAAATAATGAACGAGTTTGATCCATGTACCGATTTCTTCTAGAATTTATGACCTGTATCTGGAATACTGCTTTACCATTGTAATTAATTTGCTTCATAATTTCAATATAGAGATGTGCTTTTGTTGCGACTATTCATCTTGTAACTTTCTCTTGATGAGTTTTGCTGCATTTGGTTTGTTTCCATTAGAGGAAGGGCAAGAGCTACTGTTATGTCCTGTTGAGCAAAGAAGCTTTCATTAATACATACTATATACTGAGAGTTGGGATATATTGGTCTAGTCTTGCCTAGCCCTGACCCGAAACTATTCTTTTGGGCTCTCTCTAAGACCCATTCTATCATCTTAATGTCTATACCCATAGGCTGTGCGCTTGGATCGGGCTGAGTTTTGGCCTCGGGCCTGACCCATGATCACTTTTTTGATAATGAATGTGATCTTTTGTGTTTTTTGAATTTTGTTAAGAAAAGGCATGATATTAACTGGCATGTTCATAGAGTATATGTATATTACAATAACAAATGAATTGGAAGGTGAAGTATTTTCTCTGTTTGTGTCTTTGTTGCTACTGTTGGAATATATATCCTGTATGAACAATTCCCCTGGATTCCACCAATAATGCAGTGGTGGGATTGAATCTATCCATAGTTGATGGACAAAAATGCTTAGTTGTCAATTGACAAGTAATGTCAGTTATGATTTTTAATTTTTGGGAGTAAAGATGAGTTGATCTGTCACTGTAATATACATTTTCAACTAGGAGAAACCAGCTCTCCAGCTCAAGAATCCAAGGCAAGCTAGTGAAGGTACGCCTTTTCTCTCATTAACTCTCTATCTGCCTCTCCTGTTACTAAGAATAGCAATTTTGGGTCCATATTTTTTGTAATCTTAGGTTTTTTGCTCCTACATTAATTCCTTCTGCCCCCACTCATAAGCCCAAAGTTTAGCACATGTGCAAATGTGAACCAAGTATGTGATTCTGGTCTTCATACTGGAAATCCTACTACATGGGGGCCATTAAGAGACCACACAACTGTTGCTTTTTAGAGTTCCTTCATGGTATATTAGAGTTCTCAAGTTCAAATAGTTGGAGTTAAGTTTATAAAATAATCATAATAATAAATCTTAGAATATGGTTGATCTTTTATTTTTTTTACATCCTACTAATTTTTTTTTTAAATTTAGTCAAAGTAGATGATTTATACTAAAAATAGAGGATTTAAATTTATATATATAAAAAGATTATGATCTCACCCCCTAAAATAGTAGTGTATTAGGGAGAAAATAAAATGAGATGTGAGTTGCTATAAGGGGCCAGATGAAGTTTTCGTTTAGTGGTAAGATCAAAACTGAAGTGCTGGAAAGTTGCAGGTTTAACTTTCAAGTTTGATAGGTTTGATTTCTGATCATATTAAGTATGCAATATTTAATGTAATTGTCACTTTATATTTATCCTGTATATATCTCTTGAAAAAAAAAAATTGTTTCTATAAGGGGATCAGATTTATTTCTCTCCACATTCAAGTTCCTAACTTGTTTTATTTCAAGTGTAAGAACTGTTATGACATATGATTTGTTACATAACTTATATCCTTTTTTGGCAACCAAATAGACCCCATGAAATTAGTTGGCATCCACATGAAGAACTATACTATTATTATCTATTATTACCAAAGAAATTACTAGCAATGCACAAAAATGAAATGATTATAAGGAAAATGATGACCCTTCTTCCGAATTTTGTGCAATTGATAAGCATAAGCTCTAAAAAAGACGATCTTAGACAGTAGAAAATTATATTCTCAATTGATTTTCGTATACGACGTTTTGTCAAATAAAGTTAAATTATACCACACTAAAAAAATCATAACAACTATCTCATTTTTTATCATCCCGACTGCCCTTTAGGATGCAATGCATTATTAATCAAGATAATTTGATTGTCAAATATTCAATTATCTTCTCTCATTTTTTCCCAAAATTAGTATAATAAGAACAAATAACAAATAATAATCTAGAAAAGCCTGAGTTAAGGACTGAGGTGAGACAAGTCACATGATCACATTTGCATCTGTGCTATTATGGTTCAATATATCTAATGTTGTATATAAATAATATATATTACCTGGTCAAACTCAGCACCAATGGTTGGTGTTGGTGGAGTTAAATTGGTTTAGATTGATGAGTCTGGGGTCTGGGCCATGGTCTCAGATATGGACCAGACGTAGAGTTACTATTTAAATACAGCTATTTGAGAAACATAGAGTGAGATGTAACATTGCATAGAAATGGCTAAAATTTTGCATTGCTTTGTTAAAATAGATAAGCCGATAGGAACTCATCAAACAGAGTAGCCTTTATATTGTATATATTGTATAAGACAGATAGCACCATCATTAATTTCACTAAAACGACTACTCACTTGTCTAATTGCAATTTCCACCTCATTCTATTTGGCTCTTAATTGTCTAACTTGTAGCAAGGAGATCAACTTTTTTTTTTTTTTTTTCCAAAAGTTCCAAATGTGCCAAAGAAAAACAACTGGGATTCTTGCATCGATTCCTGCTACAAATTATTCAATAAATGAGTGAAATGCATCTTCACCTATATAATTGTGGGAGTTACCTCGTATAAATTCGAATAAATTTTGTATATTTATAAGTGTATTGAGCATTTAATAATTTCTTTTTTTAAAATAAAAATATATATTCATTAATAGATAAAATAAAACAATTCATAATTATAAAATTTTATAATACTGTAATTTTTTAAAAGTAATATCAGAATAAATAAAAAATAGAAATAATTTTAATTTAAAAAAATATTAAAATCGTGCTCGATGATAAATAATTTATAAAAAAGTTGTTTTGTACAAACTCAAATAAAAGGATAGAACAAGAAATTAAAAAGGCAACATATTATTATTATTATTATTATTATTATTATGACATGGGACCTAAGACCATCATCGCCATCACAAGGGTATATATATATATATTACTTTAAAATTCAAAATTCATAATAACAAAATGATTCAATTATCATTTCAAGTTCCAGCTACTCCAATCATTCTGTTCTATATATATATATATATATATAATGTTCCCAAACTCCAATCGATATCCTTATTTTTACACTATATTAAAAGCCCAAAAGGGATATATATATATATATATATATATATATATATATATATATATATATATTTTGCCAAAGTATATATATATACTTGGCTAAAAAAGGGATACATATAAGGGCTTAAAGCCCATAATAGTACATATATTTACCATAAATGCAATATCAATTTAAATAAAGAGAATACAATTATTTATCAGTGAATTTTTCATTTCGAGCTTGAAGTCTAAACAAACACAGACCATAATGTCTGTTAATTGCCTGATCCAAAGACCTACAAAGCAACAAAAATTATATATATGTCCATGAACCCTAACACTATCAATTTTTTCTTTCTTCCTCTTCAACTATGCCGTCGTTTGTGACTGTGGAAGAAATTGGGCCGGCCTAGGAATTAGGGGCCATGCAATTGGATCAATCCACAAACTTTTGCATTGTTGAAGCTTTAAGTATGACTATAGATTGAACAATCCATATTCGGGCCAACACTTACAGGGAACGATTATCTAAAGCCAGATTGGCCATATTCAGACCAAGAAAGTTCTCCTGTTAGCCGGAATGAATCTCTGAACATGATAAATCACAACTGAACAAAGAGCTTCATCACCGACCTCAACATCCTCTTCCCTCTACTCCCATCCATCAACTAAAGATCGGTGATCGAGGTAGGAGAGCTAGACAAAACCGAAATCGGACCAGGCAAGATTTTCGCCGAAGTAGCAGATCATATCAAAATCAACAAAAAACTTGAAGAACCCATATAAGATAAGAAGCCAACTCCTATCAAAATAGGCCAAACCAATTTATTTTTGCAAAAAATTAAAGCTAAAAATAAAAATAAAGAAGATTAAGGGGCTCCTCTTAGATGACTGGAGCCACTTGAGAGTTTCCGCACCAGCTAAACCTCTTTGAGAAGACAGAGACTATGGAGAAATAGAGAAAGATGACTATTAATTGTACCAAAAAGGGTTTATATTTATCTATATGAATGTTTTAAGACAAAATCCATTTATTTATAAATATGAAAAAGGTTGGAAATATTATATATAACACTTTTATCTATAGAAAAATTAAAAAATCAGAGAAAAAAAAAAAAGGAAATTGTCCATTTACAACTTTAGGAGTTTGCCACATAACTCATCATTACAAATCCCTACAAGCTACAGTAGAAATTGAGTCAATTACCCTTTTTTTTTTAAATCAAGAACAAAGAGTGTGTGGATTCAATTTTTGATTGAAAATTTTAATAACATTATAACAGAAGCTCCAGCGCAATCAATATTGTGGGGTATTGCCTCTCAGTCTCACCGCGCCGTCTGCTACCAGCTTGTCCCTTTTTTAATATTAATATATTTATTATACTCCACAACTCCGATTCTTCTTCTTTCAAATTTTTTTTTTTCAATCCTAAGAAAGTTTTCTTTTTAATTAAAAAAAAAAAAAAAGAAAATTAAAATCTAGCGTTTTCGAAGCCGTGCAAATCGCTGACTTTATTCAATGACTTCTTCATCATGGCTACCTTAGCCAGCTTCTCCGCCGCTCTCCAAGCTGAAGTCGGCGTAAGTGGCTCTTCATCCTCGTCTATTACTATCATAGTCTCTCTTTCGCTCCCTCTCCGCCGTTGGATCGCCATCTGCTGCTGCTGCTGCTGCTGCTGCTGCATCTCTAGCTGATGCTGTTTCCTCCAGTGTAACTCAGCAAACTCAGCCTCCAAGCCTCTTATGTACTCATCGGCGGATATAGAGCTTGATTGTAACAACAAAGCCCGAGATGATGCCAGCAGGTGGTGAGCGCTTGTGAAGTCGTTGTACTCCACCAGCCTTCGAGCCTCAGCTATAGCTCGAGTCGTGATGAAATGATTTTTCAGCCGTTCAATTTTAGGCGTCGATGATCTTACGGCGTGGGGTCGAGGGACCAGTAGGGCCTGATCGCGGCCGTATACAACCTCTTGACTGGCGGGGTCCTTGTAAAGGCAACGAACAGATATCACATGGTGGGACCCTAGAGCTGATGATGGAACCCTTAGCTCTACAAGCAATTCCCTTTCTTCTTCCGCGTACAAATCGCCAAGCCGCACCGAGCCGGAGTTGAGCACGGTGGGTCTAGCGTTACATGAATAAACCGCTAATATCTCAGCTGGAGCTGAGCCGGAAGCGAAGCTCAGCTGAACTCTTAAGTCTTGTACCACCACACTCAGGAGTCCGCCTACACATTTAGCAAATGCGTCCTCAGCCGGCTCTTGGCTGTAGCCGCCGCTTTTACCAAATCCAAACGCATGAACCGGAATCTCAATATGAGAAAACCGGGTTGACGACACGTGGCCTGGAGTATGCCGTTGATTAGTGGTATTGCTTTGGACTCGTTCATCCTGACCGTCAGATAATAACATGATACTCGCAACAAGATTTCTTTCCCTTCTATCTTCAAGAACTTTAGTCGCTTTCCTCAAAGCATCTCCCACACTTGTCCCTTGACCACATACTAGCCGGTCAATGATGCGGCGAGCGGCGCGCTGACCGTGAGCCGTCATTCTCCTTAAAGGCAATAATCTTTTAGGAGTCGACGAGAAAGCCACAATTGAGAGCCGATCAGCCGAGCCAAGAGAAGAAATCACCAGACGCATGGCTCGTTTAAGCATCTGCAGCTTAGCGCCGGTCATGCTTCCACTAACATCAAGTACTGTGACTAAATCAATTGGCGCTCTATGAGAAGGATCTAAAAGCGGTGCCGTATTGCTAATGCGAGACTGTTGCGGCGGTGGTGGCGCTTTCACTCTCAATGCCACAGCATAAGTTTCATAGCCACGGCCAACAGAAACAACAGCAGCTTCAGGTAACAATCTGACTTGAACATTTCTTGAATCTCTGGTACCATTGAGAGGAACATCATCTGATTTGATTGAAGATGAAGGAGTTGGATTAACAAAAAATCCTTGAAATTCCTCGACGTCGTCGTCTTCTTCTTCTCCACCATTCTCATCGGCTTCAGGAATGGGAATAAATCTCCCACCGGCGGTTGGGGATAGCAATGGCTCATCATCATCATAGGATCTCGAATCTCTTGGCTGTTGGGATTCGTGTTTTGTGGTGGTCATGGCGGCTCTGGGTGAAGATTCTACCACAACAACTTTTTTCTCTTCTAGTATAGGCTTGTTGATGATGATGGCAGCATTGGTGTTGTCGACGGCGTCGTTTTGTCGCTGAGACTGAGTATTGAGATTCTTATGGATAGCAAGTAAAGGAACATCTTTCCAGGTAGCATTACAGACGGGGCACACGAGACTGCCATGTTCACGGACATGAGCGGCTATGCAAGGGAAGTGAAAAGCATGTGCACACTCGGCTGTGTAAATTGCCGTTCCTTGACCTGTCTTCACGCTATTCAAACAGATTCCACAGCTACTCTGCAAAAGTTTTTAAGTAAATCAAAGTCAAATTCTGCCATCATTAAGATCTCACACCAACTTTCTACGTACTTGATAATTTAGTAAAATAAATAACTTACCCTGAACTTGAAGCTATTCTTGAAGAGAGATAGCTTGAGAGGAGATCGAGGAGAGGATGGATTTGAACTCTTAGGTGCTTTGGGTGTGGTTTTGCAATGGAGAACAGGACTTTCATTAATGGAAGGTGGTTCTTGAGTATTAATATTGTTACTTATTGTAGTTCGGCAACGCAAGCTTGGGCTAGAAACGGAATGATGAGACTGTAGACGAGGTGTGGTGAGGTTACTTCCACCGGAGAGGAACCCTAACTTAGGACAGCTTCTTGGGCTTGGAGTAGGACTGGGGCTTGTTTGATGCTTATCTGAAATTGAGGTGGTATCTGAGTCTCTAGGAATAGTTGTGCAAAAGGCTCTTCTCCAACCTGTACCCATATTATTATTATGAGTGAATGACCAAAAAGAAGACTATGACCAAAGCAAAAGACTACTAGTCTTCCTTTTTCTTTTGCTTCTACTGAATCTTCTTTCTCTATATCTTTTTTATGTTTTGTTTGTAGAGACGGAGAAGATAAAAGAAAAAAGAAGTTTTGTTTTGATCGATCTGAGGTTGCCACAGAAGACAAAAGCGAAGGATCAGATTCAGCAATAAGAGCATAGGATCAAACGAAAAGAAAAAACTAAGAGACAAATAAGTGGGATTTAAGAGAGAAACAAAGAAAGAAAGAAAGAAAGAACCCAAACACCTCCTAGCTAGCCACACCCTCTATTTCTATTTCTCTTTTCGTTTCATTTCTTTTTAATTTTAAAATCTCTCTCTCTCTCTCTCTCTCTCCATATTATCGATAACCTCAAAAAGATATCTGGCAACCCAAAGGCTTGATATCTACTGCTTCTCTTTCTCTGTGTTTGATATGACACAGTTTAGCTTTGAATAATATATATATTCCTTGGAAATGGTAAATAAGGAGTTTTACTGAGATGGCATCTGTTGGTTAAATTTTTTTTACTTAGCCGGTCAACGGTAGAGCCACGTTATGGCCACCGACCTGTAAACTGGTCACCTTCTCTTATATGCTCCCCATTGAGGCCATGCTCTTTTAAGAATCTCGAATCACGCGCTTTGCCTGCTCCCGTATTAAACTAAATTCACGTGATTCTTCGTGAGTATTCAATGCGTGGATTTCACTCTCATAACTGCGAGTAGAATCAGAAATAGAAATATGACTAAATCTTACCTACATTAAAAATATATATTAATTTAATAAAATAAAAAAATATCAGTATATTTTTAATGAATAAAAAATAAATAAAAAAAATCATATTAACTAAAATATTTCATGGAGGTAAATCTATATATTTTATATAGGTAAAAATTTCCCGGAAACTATAAGCATGTCACTGTTATTCATGCATAATAACTAAATGTGAGCACGAGTTGGTAAGATTTTGATATAAAAAAAAAAATCAGTGTTGGTCTAAATCTTGAAATTTTTGTATTTCGAAAAATTAAACAAATATATTTTGAATTTGTAGGTTGGTACAAATTAGATCTTGGATTTATTGGTACAAAATATTATAAAGTATTTTTTTTTACTAGACTACTAATATTATCAATGATTAAATTATAAAACCGTAAATATAGAGAATATCTTATTAAATTTGAATAAAATTAATATATACTACTGGTCACTAGTGAGTTTACTATTACTAATTAGTTATTATTAATATTAAATAGTAATTAGTAATAATAAATTATTAATTATATACATATCTCTTAAATATAATAAGTATAGCTTATAATATATATTATACAATTAAATACTTAAGAAATATGAGTTTTATATATTTTATAGTTAAATACTTAATAAATATAATTTTTATATTTTTATAAGTTAACATGTTATATATAACTATATCATTGTTTTATTAATAATTAGCAATTATATATACTATAGTAATTTATCAATTTAGATATAATTATTTATTAATATTCAATAATTCATAATTTTTCAATCATATATAATTAATAAATTATATATATTACTCCATCCGTTTCACAATAAGTGTCGTTTTAGAATGATGTACACACATTAAGAAAACTATTAAATAACTTTAATTTTAATTAATATGGACAAATATATCCTTATTTTCTCTCACCAAATGAGAAAAAAACATATGAAATATTTGAATTGGTATGAGGATGAAATCGAGAAAAAAATTAATAAATATTGCATTGAACTTTTAAAATGACAAATAATTTGAAATAAAAAAATTCTTTCTAAAAAGACAATTATTGTGAAACGAATGGAGTATTACTATGCTATATATATATATAAGAAAAATATAAAATTTATATTTTAATTAATAATTTGAGTATTCAAATTTTTGGTACAATTTAAATTAGTATACAGTTCTCGGATCGAATTAACAAAAAAATGCATAATTATTCCATAAATATCATTCGATTTAAAATTATTCATGTCACGCCCCGAACCCGAAGGCACGTGACCGACACTAAGGAACGGAAAAGTTAAAGGCTTCCAGAACTCGTAGTAAGCCTGACTCTTCACTAAACGACAAAATAACAATATGACAGTTGTAACTGTCACAAATCAAGGGCTAAGGGCCCACCTATTAAGCAGAACCTGACAAATATCAATCAAATCAAAGTCACTCAGGGCTATCATCTCAATCGTACCAACTTTCTCATTAAATCATCACAAGGTTCTTACTTAACAGAATTTCACAAATTCTATAATATCTATAATGAGGAACCTCTGTTTTCCTCAAAATTTGACATTTAACAAAATCATACATCTGAATAGAAATACAATTAACAGAATAACAATGCGGAGTGCTAGAGTTTAATAATACAACACAACATAAAATTAATTACATATCTAAATAAATAAATATATTTCATTGCCGAAGGATGATGGCAGGAATATCTCAACATAAACTTTTACTTTTCAAACTCAACCTGCAACCTGGAAAAAATTGGTAAACATGAATGAGCGTTCAATTCAATGAATTATATAGTTATCAATATAACATGCCATTCGAATACTGAAAATGTTAGTGCATAATGTCATCCATATAAACAATCACGTAATCAATCAATGATAAAAATCAGTCCACATAAATCATACTAAATCTCAATATGGGGAGCTGATCCCCACTTTGACTCTCTGTGTCCAACTGAAATTATTTTAAAAAAAAATTCAATACATAGGGTACCAGCTATTCCTGGCCGAAGCTATGCAGCGACCCAACTGGCAGCAGCGAACGATGAGCAAACTTCTGAGCTGTCATATACCAGTCAAAGCTCATCCATCATATATCATATTCACATTCTTAGTGATTCCTGTGTCATCTCAATACCATCCAGCATTCACAATAATTATGCAACACATAATTAATAAATCATTCACATACATGTGCCAAAATGCTCAATAATTACTCATAGTGCATAATTATATATATAACATCCAAACAATCAATGTATGAATGCAAGTGAAACATTAATTAAATAAAAAGGAATTGAGCATTATATTAAGCTATATAACTCACAAACTCGACAGATCTCCAATTAGATCTTCTCAAGAGCGACATCTCGCAACTAGAGAGACGCTTGATACACAATTACTGCATAATAAAAATATATCATCATGAATAGAATTTAATTACAATTGATTATCTAAATTCATAATAATCCCATTTCGCCGAAACAAACTATTCTAACATCAAAGTAATTATCAGGGATAAATTCTGGACTGTCGAACACACTCATCGGAGAGTTGCCCAAAAAGTCATCGGAAAATATCAACGGTATCGGATAGCGGCGAAATTGATGTCAATAAATTCGTATTGAAGCGTGGATACTGAAAATATGCACTACTCATTTTTACTCGTCGGAGGATTGCCGATAAACGCATCGACAGATCCGAAATTACATCGAAATTAGGTAAAAATTCAAATGTTCATCATAATTCGCAAATGAGATACTGAATTGAAACTTACGAGATAAGAAAACCAATGGTACAAGAATTGTCGAAAACGAAGGTCGAAAAATCGACGAAACAAAATTCGAAAGCTTGCTGGCGGAGGACGCCTCGACGGCGCGTGCGGCGGCAGACGGCGACCGGCTTGTTGCCGTTGAAAGCATCTCGACCTCCTCTTCCTGGTGGTCCGGCTCGTGTAGCTTTCTGATGACCGGACGGCAACGATCTAATTGATTTTCTTTTTCTCTCGCTCTCTCTCTCTCTTTTGTCCGATTCTCTTTGCTGTTCCTTTGTCTCTTTATCTGTTTCTTTTTCTTTCTTTTTCTTTCTTTTACTTTTGTTGTTCCTTATCTCTTAATATAATAATAATAATAATAATAATAATAATAATAATAATAATTAAAATCTAAAAATTAATTTAAATAAATTTAACTTTAAATAATTAAATAAACTAATTAATTTACTTTACAATAATTAATTACCTAAATAAAAATAAATCAAAATTCAGGGTATTACAATTCGATACTTAACGAATCTTTTCAAAATTTTCAATTTTTTAAAATAATTCTACTTGGTTATGCTGTATGGCTGGGGAGATCAAATGGCAAGGGGGAGTTAATTATCTTGTGCAGTTATGGAAAATATAAGAAACTTGCAAGCGGATAAATCAGCCGTTAATCAAAATAACATGATTTTGTTATGATGGTATTACTTAGTGAAGGAATCTCCAATGTGGGACCACAAAAGCAGCAGTTGTACAACATACAGGTTGTTAGCATTCAAATTTCCATGCACTTATTTACACATAAAATATTAAATAACGGTATAATGTATCATATCATATTAATATCAGAATCATTATAACAGAATTGAACATTACTATTATAATTTTTAAAAAATATCAATAAATTGATTTAAATCAACAAAAATGTAACTCTCAAATAAAGTTGACTAATGACTAGCAAAAAAAAATTATCATAAAGACTATCAATAATATTTTAAATACATTAAAAAAAATCTTATATAAATAATATACTAATAATTTATACTAATAAAATATAAAAAAATTAATAAATATAAAATAATAATCTTTTTGAACAATATATTTATAATTTACATTAATAAAATTAAAAATATAATAATAATAATAATTTTTTATATTGATACGTCATGATCGTATTATTTAATAATAATCATATAAGTGTGTATCGAATGATTCAATATTAATTTAAAATTAATTCCTATTAATACAATGTATAACATTTAATCAAAAATTTGTACGAAACGGTAAATATATTATTTAAAACCCTGGTTGGCATGGTAAAAATTTGAGAGCAGTAAAAGTAAAAAAGGAGTTTCATTGTCACGGTTACCGTAGGAGAGTATAAGAATGTGAAAACATTAATGGCAGTAGTAGAAAGTCAGATATAGTGAGTGGCTCAGACACACACATGATGACTAGTCCATTCTGGGGCTGTCAGTGGTTTTGAGACTACCGTATACGGGCCCCCTCCCATCGCATTAGGTCCTTGTGTCCTTAACATGTCAAAATCCAAATCCCTGCCTATTGCGGGTCCTGGTTAACAGAGAGATTTTTTTTTTTTTTTTTTAAATTTTTGCCAAAGGTTAACAGGGAGATGGGTTCCATGTCTATCACCTTCACCGTTTTACAAGCCCCTCTCTCACGTTAACCCTATTATTGGATAAATTTTTAGGGAGGAAATAAAATAAATTAAGGAAAATAAAGAGAAAAAATAAATAAGATTTAAAGTTCATTTTACCTTTTTGTTTGGATAGCATTCTAAAAAGAGGGAAATAAAGATATGTTATGATAAGTTAAATTTTATTTTTGACTTTAATTTTTTTTTTTTTTAAATGTGTTTTAAAGGATAAATAGGTAATTTTTCACCCAATTTTCACCAATCCAAACAAGGGGTAAATGTCCAATTTCTCTGTAAGGAGTTAAAAAAATTTTAACTCATCATTTATATTAAGATGAAATATATTTAATTAAATTAATTTTTATATATTTAAATAAAATTTTTACTTAAAATAAAAATGATTAAATTTAATATAGGATTAAATTTTTATAATTTTATATCTAAAAATTTTAATTCTGTCATTGTTTAGATAGCAAAGTTTTTATAAAAAATTGAAATTACAACTTGTAATTTTTTTAAAAAAAATCAATTTTTTTTTGTAATATATTTTTTTAAAAATGAATGATTTCACTATAAAATAAGTAATAGATTAATTAGTTGCACAATAAAATTCAATTATTTTAATCATCTTATTTTCTACCATTACTCCTATATAATCAAATAGAGGGATATTTTTATTGAGCACATTTGGAGGAAGATGGTGATTGAAATTTGATATTTATTTATATATTGTATATATAAATGCTTTTAAACTATTTTTGCATGAATGAAATTTAAATAATTTTTAAATTAAAATTTATTTGAATTTAAATTTATTATTATTTATATGTATTTATCGTTAAATTATAATTAAAAAAGTTTAAATCAAGCTAAAATAGATAAAAAAAAATTTTTTTAATATTTTCGACAATAATAATCAATGTACTATATATTGGTTGGATTACAGGGTACGAACATACTACTAAAAGAAAAAATAAAGACAAGAAAAACTAAATTCAAACTGCAACAGCTATATATATATAATAAATAAATAAATAAATAAAAAGAAGGTAAATATCCCTCGAGAGGGTAGGGTGTCTTATTTGAGAGAGTACATATCAGTCAGTAGCTTTTTTTTTTTATCGGTTATTGTTAATGATTAGTATTATAAAGAAGGAAAAAATTTTATGTGATACATTATATTTATTTTTAGTGAATTATACATTTAGAGTGTATTTAAAATTGATGTTAAGAATTAAAAAAATATTTTTAGAATTTATTTATTTAATTAATTAATTTTTAAAAACTGTTTTTAAAATATATTTATGAGAAAAATATTAATTTATCTGTTTTTTTAAAAAAATAATTTTAAAAATAATATAAAATTTTTTATTAAAAAATATTTTTGGGAAATACAATACCAAACAAGACATTAATAAAAATAGAGAATTCAAAACTCGAAATCACTGGTCAAATAGCTTTGTTACTCACCAAGAAGCTAGACTCTTGGTGGTGTCAGTCGCATTCATACATATGCTTTTTACAATAATTATTATTCACCTTCCTTCTGTTATGGTTTTAATTATTATCACTTTATAACTCGAAAATAATGACTCTCCTCATTTCTCAATCATCACCTAAGATTTGCCTTTACCCTAATTATTTTAACAACATCATTTATTGCTATTAGCCTAGCTATTATATATTTGGTGGCTTGGTCCTTAAAATGGTGACCAAGTTTAATTTGATAAATTAATAATTATTCAAGTAGCTAGCCACTTAGCCCAATGAATTTATTTAAAATTTTATTTTAAGTTGATTTATATAATAATAATATTAAAAAGTAGATAATGACCTGCATTATCTCCCTTCATTTAACATATTATCAAATGATCACTTCAAGCAAGCAAGTGAAGATTTGATATTTACTACAAACATAGATGGATGAGCAGATATTAGGTTTTATGATTTAATTTATTTATTGAGTTATATAATTTAAGAAATATATGCAAATGTTACAAGATTTTCACTTATTGGATGAATGAAATGTTAGAAAATATAACAATAAAGAGGATGAATTATACTATGAAAACCAACTATAAATAATATACACAAAATAAAAAACATAGGAAATTTATTTAGGTTTGAAATACGTAAATTCGCTTTCCTAAAAATGATATTAGCACCATTTTCTCAACAAGATTGTTATGGGTTTAATTTAAATAGTTTTAGTGGATATGACAAGCCTTTAGAAAATCTGTATTGAGTAAATAATAAAAAAATTTCAAATAGAAATTAAAAAAATTTAATTCAATCACTTTGATAATTGTTTTTAATGTTAAGAAATAAGAAGAATAAAAAATATGAAATTTAATTATAATTTAATTTCAAATACCTATTTATAGGTATTTCCATAAAAAACACAATTTTTTGAAAAAGACAACTTTTTAAAAAAACATAATCTTTCAAAAAAAAAAACATAATATTTGATAAAATGCAGTAAATAACTACTAAAATAACTATAAAAAAAACTACTTTTTCAAAATGTTTAATAACTACCATTTTTTATGTCAACAATTTATAACATAAAATGTATATAAATTGACATTCACAATTCAACCAGCAAAATAATATATACTTCTTAACAATTAAATAAAATTCTTATAATAACTTGACATGGTGTTGGTGGTATCAGGGTTTTAAATAACGGTTTTACGTATCGTATTGGTATCAAAATTGGTGTAATGGAATTGGACTGAATCGGCCGTCGTTACTGTGAATTTTCAAAATTGATTAGCAAACTAATTCAAATCAATAAAAAATAGACTATATATAACGTACAAAATGTAGTACATTAAATTAATAAATACTTAATTTAACATAGTCTAAACTATAAAAACTCAAATTATATAACATATTTATGAATAATGAATAATAACAATAATTAAATTATATAAATTATTAATAAAATACTGTATTGACTTAAAAAATATATTTTTTTTTTGATAAATTAATCTTATTTTATTAATTCATAAGGAAAAAAAAAACCAAGTTATTTAAGAATAATAAGGTGATAAAAAAAATTCCTCCTTATTCTAAGCAAATAAGGCAATACGAAAAAATAAATAGACCACAAGATTGACTAATCACCACCAAAAAGAGTGTTGTGGATGATCTTAATTGTTTTACCCACTATTAAACTCATTTGCATTTTAGTTGTGTACTCCAGATGAAAATACATCAAATAATGATTGAGCTTTTATATGAAGACAAATATGGTTATAATGTAAAATTCAATCAATAATTTAAGCCTACAAACAAAAAGTTTTATAAAGAAATGACTTTTGTAAATACTATCAATAATGTTTTAAATACATTAAAAAAAATCTTATATAAATAATGTAAATAACAATATACCAATTATTTACACTAATAAAATATTTAAAAAATATAAAATAATAGTCTTTTTGAATAATTTATTCATAATTTACATTAATAAAATAAAAAAATTAAAGATATAATAATAATAATTTTTTATATTGATACGTCACGCCCGTATTGCTAAATAACGGCCGTATCAGTGTGTATCGGGTAATTCAGTATCAATTCATGACTAATTCTCATTAGCACATGTGTAATGCCCGAATAACGTATCAGATCCATCAAAAATTTAGACGAAACAGTGGATACATAACGTATTGATCGTTATTTAAAACCATGGTGGTATCCACATAATTATATTTTGTACACAAGTATGCATTTTTAGGAAGATTATACATTCAAATGCTTTATTTTATTAAAAAAAAAAACACTTTAAATACACACATTTGATTAGTACATTAAATAAGCATATTGAATCGAGCTAAAGGCAAACTCAAACTCAACCCAAAATATTTTGACTAAATTTAGTCTAAACTTAATCCAAATTATTTTTTAGCTTAAGTTTAGCCTAAACTTAGCTTAAAACTCACTGTAAGTTTCGGGCTAAGTTTGATTGACTCTGTTAGTGTAAAAACACCATTAGAAGAATTAACAATGATAGGTTACCTACCTTATCATTGTCAAAACTCCCATGTGTAATTCCAGCTACTCCATGTGCAACTCCTTCAAATCTTCCACCATTCAAGGCACCATTATTATTTATTTTTTTTTATAAATATATTATTGTAATTCTCTTGTAATATACCATTCATTAATATAAATCATCTATTCATCATGTAATCTAACAGACTCATTTACATGTTTTTTTTTTCCTTTATCATTCATAATTTAATTTTTATTTGTTAAATTTAACCTTTAAATTTACTTCTTAGATATTATTTTATGTTGTATAAATTTAATGATAATAAATTTTAAAATAAAAGTATGTATTTTATTATTAAGTGATGCAAATTGTGTAAAAAAAATTTGATTTAAATTAATATAATTTGAACACATTATACAGTAAAAAATAAAAAATAATTATTTTTATTTTATATCATAAATAATATTAAAATATTACATAATTATTTTTATTTTATTAAATATAATTATAATTTAATGTTATTATTTATAATTTTAACTTATGTAATAACTGGGATTTCGGGTTAGGCAGCTTAATTCAATTTTCTTACATTTGATAGGAAGTTTTAAATGGAGATAAAACCTACCGGATCTACAAAAATTAGAATAGGCAGAGATTCCAAAGAAAGGGACAGAGGCAGCCAGTAGCTGTTAATTACTTATTAAAGTTAGTAAAAACAAAAAAAAAAAAAGTAATAAAATCCTCTGTGCTTCTGCTAGTGGTACCTTCCCGAAAACAACCGTCCGCCACACACTCCCTGGGACACTACTAGTCTACTTGAATATCTCAATCGAACGGTCAATAATTTAACACTCTGTCTCACATGGGACCCACTTTTCTCGGTCTAATTTTAACGCTGTTTAATAATTAATTAAATTGTTAAATATTCCCTTCATTTTTTTTGCCTCGTTTTTAAATAATTTTTTTAAATATCTATCATTTAAAAAAAATAATAATAAGATTTTAATTTTTTTTTAATTATATCCTTATCATTTATTTTATAATTAATATAAATATTATCTATTACTCTATGATGAAGCTGATTCTAACCGAAGTGAGATCGTTCAGAATAGTTCACCTTTAGTTAAATTTGAATAGAACTTTATGTGACCTGTAAGAAGAAACAAGAGTCAAGTGGGTTAGGCGGGGTGCCTAGCAAAGCCACTCCGACGGTCAAGTTAGTGAATTGGCTCAAGGTAAGAGATTAGGAACAATATTGGAGAATTGCTTGTGTTTGTGTTAGCAAGAATGCATGTACCTTTCGTT
>CATKHJ010433124.1:0-11368 GCA_949750685.1 Vernicia montana | reverse complement strand
GAAAATCCATAACCCTAAAAGCCTATGAGATAGGTTTAGGGGTTAGAGATTTTCTATCTAAGCTCACAATGTAATTGCCATATGAAGACTTGAATGAAATTGTCATTTAACCAAAAAGGATATAATGGGCATTTTCATTATTGTCTTAAAATAAAAAAAGTAACTCAATTTCAAAATGACTTCTTTTGCATAAACAAGAGTTGTAAAGGTATAAAGGGTTTTTGGATGATTGTTTTTTATAGAGAATAATTACTATTCATCTTCTTCTTCAAAAAAGGATTAAGAGTTGAGAGAAAAAGAAAATAGAAGAAGTGTTCTTCACTTTTCCTTGTTCTTCAAATCTAATCTTTTGTTCTTTGTGAAAGAACAAAAGTTTCTTGAAAAGACTTGTGTAATCCATAGCAAACAAAAGAAATCAAAACACTCAAGGTTTGCTAAAGGAAGTTATTGATTTCATTTGGACAACTAAAGAGAGGGAATCAATTAATCCAAGGAAACAAGAGAGAGCTTGATAGATAAAGCTTGGTATGGAATTTCTGGAGGCTCAACATTTGGGGAGCTCAAAGGAATAGGAAAGATCAAAGTCTTTGGCTTCAAGAGGTAATTAGATTACCACTTGCTCTTTCTTTTCTTTACATATTGTTTTACACATTAATTAAAAAGATTGCTTGAATGTTTATTGGACACAACAATTGGGTGTTGTGAAATTTTAAAATGTTAGAGATTTCACCCACCGAACAGTTTCCGTTGCGCTTGCGCCCAATAATCCTTCAAAATCTTGCTTGAATTTATATGAAAATAATAAGCTAGATAAATTAATGAAAGTGGACCCCACATTTCTATTAGTCAAATTTATGACATAATTATGGAATTTCTTAGATTTTTCTATCATCAAAAATATGTTCATATTTATCTATTTATTTATGAATTTTAGAAATCCAAAATTGGGCTAAAAATACTAGCCATTGGATTGTCTTTAGTAAATCTCCACCATTCATTCAAGTAAAGCTTATCCAAAACACCTTAAAATCATCTTATTTCCATAAATTGTCAAAAAAAAAAAAAAAAAGAAACTTCTAGCCAATTTGTCCAAGGGATAGCTGGCTCCTTCAAGTGCTCTTCCATAAAACTATGAAACTCCAATGTAACTACAAAATCTTTCCTTCCAAAGTTCATTTTAAGCATGGATAATTGGATTTTTATGTTAAAACTTTAAGAATTTCTCCCTCTTCTTCCTATTCCATAATTTGGCCTATACTAAAATTATTGGAAAAAATTTATTATATGTATTTCTTAATGTTTATGAGTGTGTTATGAAGCTAATTGAAATAATTGATAAGTTAATTGAGTTTAAAATGTAAGATAAAACTTAATTTGATTCTTGAACTTGAAATTGAAAACCTAGGTTTTTGAATTGAGCAGAATCTTAGGACACCCATACTGTATACTTAGACACCCAATTTGGAAGAGTGTTAAACATTAAAGTTGTATTATTTTATCTTAAATATAGTCCCATGAAAGGTTTTTATTAAATTCTTGAAGAGTAATGAGATATGTCTCTTGTAAGTAAACTGACTCGGATTTGAGAATTTCTGGGTAACCCAAAATTGCTTTAACCTATAGAGAATATTATGAACCAAATTTGGAGATATCCAAAACATTAAAGTTTTAGGTAAATGTCTTAATTATGCACCTGTAAAAGGAATTTAAGATATTTGGTGTTTAAAAATAGAAATAATACTAGAACTAAAACTGGTACTGTTTAGAGATTGAATGGACAGTCCGAAATAGAGTAGCCCCAAAGATAGATTTAAAGACTAAATTAGGCCAAGTATAAAATATGAAAAATGCTACTTAATATTTTTATAAGCTCAGTGTAAAAGTAAACTTAAATTGGATATGTATATTTTTAAATATGATGTAGAAACTCTTGCAATCTAACACCGTTGACAAACTTGAGAATATATCTCAAGAATTGAGGATAATAGAGATAGAACTAGGAGAAACTAAAAATTGGTAAAATGATCACTGATATGTTAATAATTAATCCACAAAGTTTCTTAACAAAATTCTAAGTGTAGTATGAGAAATAGAGCTTGCTTTGTAACTGACTCTATATTTAGCTTCCACTTGTAAACTGAATTGAATATTCTGATTTGAGAACTTTAAAGATAGAAATAAGCAAAAATCAAAACATAAGAAATTTTCCTTAATGTCTCTAGTAACTCCCAGTAAAAGGAAATGTCATTTTAAAGTATAAATCTTGAGTTATACTTAAAGTAGTATGATAGGATCAGTCTGCCTTGCAACAAAAACAAAATTAAATTGAAATGATCATTAAGTTTTCTATTAATTGAATTATAAGTTCAATTTTGGGTATGTTTTACATGTATATGTCTAGTTTAAAATTAAAAAAGAATCAACTCGTTTGGATTAATAAATTATGAGAAATGACAGAAAAAATATAACATTGCAAGTAATATAATTAGAAGATAAGTGAAAAAGTAATGTTTCAAAGTTATCCATTGTAAACTAATAAATTCTACATATATGTAAACAATGAATAAGTGAGTAGAGAGAATGATGAATATTGAATTAAATATGATTATTCAATATGAATCCAAATTGGGAAGTTATTGAATTGCTATAAAGCAAACAATGTGAATTAAAGATATTCTTCTAGGTCATTCGGCCAATATTTGAGAATTGAATATAAACGTGTATGAACTTATTATATGTGTAAATATGTGTTATTGTATATGTATTGACTTGTATTGATATTAGAAAATTAATATGTCTTAGATATAGATATAGTAGTATTGAAATTAGGAATAGAATAAGTAAATTGACAAAGTATTAATGATCTTTGATTGGATGAAATAAAAGGTATGGTTCGATATAAAACCTAAAGGAAAAAGATAAGTAAGATACTCCAAAGACTAAGGAGCATTATATTCAACTATACTAAAAGTTTGTATTAGGAGCTAAGGAAGTCAAAGTGAGTACTTTGAAGACCTTATATTTCTTTAATGAAACAATATGTTTGAGAAAATCCTTTCAATGAGGCCTTCAGCCTTCTTATTGTTATTTGAATCTCTTAAATGAGGCCTTCGGCCTACTTACTGCTATTTGAATATGAGTACTAAAACTATACTCAAATCAAACATTGTAAAAGAGCTTACTTGCCATGTAACAATGCCCTCATTGTAATGTATCTTTTCTTGAGCTAATGTCTCTCACTTGAAAACTTAGTGTTCCCTAATTGATAAACCATTCTTATAACTATGTTCCTTTGAAAACTCAGTTGACCTATTCATGAGAATTCCAATGTCCCTACAATTGATAATAGTTCATTGAATCGTATATGATTCATTACTGTATAGTACTGTTGATTCATAATATTGAAAAGCTTGAATACTTTATCCAAAGTGATCTTATTATATTTATGAAAGCGAAAATCTCCATTTGATGTGGGGTAACACATCAGTCATATGCACATGGTTAAGCCTGCGAGTAGGGCAAGCGTACCTAACCCTAGCAAAGAAGGGTGGTCTTAGCCCTGAGATCTAATCAATCTCGTGCTACTAATACTGTATGAGTGAGCAAGGCATTAGCCTTCACTCCAATTACTTGTATATGGGAAGCACACAGCTTCCAAGAATTTTGATTTCTGCTAAAATAGTATTACTGAACTCCAACTATTAATGACTGTTGAGAAACTGTTCCTCCATACTGATGCAATGAAACCTTGATTGTTTTATTGTTAAATATGTACTCATTTACTGTTTCATATTTATTATAAAGTACTCTCTAAGCATATCTCACACCCCCATAATGTATTATTTTCAGGTCTAGTAGTAGACTTAGCAAGTGAATCTCAAGTATCAATCTCCGCTTGGATTACTTTGCTGAATGTATGAAGATCGTAACTTGAATCTTTGGGTTATGTCCTTTAGAGCTCCATAGATTGATATGGTTTTAGTATTGTAGTAATTGATTAAATTGGATATTTTATATTGGTCAGAAATTATACTGTGATATGTCATATTGGATTATAGAAATTAATCTCTAATACAATAATATGTTGATTGATGATGAAAAACATCATTAGATGAATAGTATGCATTTGATATATGTTAAGTATACTAAAATTACATTGATATATGTTCTGTATATATTTGATACATATGGAGTATATACTACTATTAACACAAGTTGTGATCTTGGGATCATGAATAATATTTGCTAAGTAAGTTACATTATGAAATGAGGGGTTCTACAGGTTATTGGTACCCTTATGGTTACCTATGTCCTAGAACCGTCACATCTCCAAAAGAGGGGTATGACAAGCCTATAGTTGGCATATGAATAGACTCTAGAGAAGAATGTGGAATTTTAATTAATCTATCATAATAAATCAAAAAATGGAAGTGACAATAACGGATTAAAGTTATGGAAAGGATATAAAGTGAATCAAGGATAGACAAAATGTGCATAATGGTTAATTATAACTATGAACTAAATGTGTTAAAAGAATAACTGAAAATTTGAAAGTGAATATAACGTGTGATTATTAGAGAGCAATAAGGAAACTTTCGTTGTATAAGATTTCCTAGTAAGGAATCACATTATATATTTATGAAAGGTCTCAAATGATTCAAATAATAAAGAAAGATATTAAATATAGTCCTATGTGTTCAAAGTATATAACACTTCCCAAGAAGTACATGAAAATGGACTATTGTGTTAAGTGATTAGGACTAACTCGTTACATAAGATGATTCCCTGAGTATGACATCTAAACTGAATTTCATTGTAATGAAGAAAACTAATTGTAATGAAGAAAACTAACGAATCAAAGAACTTTGCTTATGAGTAAGCAAATTAAATAAGAGAAGATGATAAATCGCCTGCATAAGGAGGAAAGAGTAATCGAATCATAAGGTTTAAGGAATGGACAAAAGATTTAAAAAAGAATAATTGTATTAACTCTAAGGAAATAAGTACAACTAAAGATACTTGTGTTAAGTTCTTCAAAGGATAAGAAGTAAATAAAATTGAAGTATATGAAAGAAAGGATTTGACAGAATCACAAATAAGGCAATATTAGAAAAGAGAATTTAGCAGGAGAAATGAAGTGATGATAAAAAACAACAATTTTAAGTTGGATAAATATTCAATACGTTTAAATAATTATGGAAGTGAATCACAAAAGAAGTTGTTAAGTACATAGCATATCGATATTCTGAAGTACGATTGACTAAGCAAGACTAGAAGATTGTGATAGAGTTTGAATAAACCAAATTAAAGAGTACAAGAATCAATTGTGAAATAAATAATTTTAGCATGATTCGGGTTGATAAGATAGTCAAAGAACAGTAAATATTATCAACGATAAGACTGTGAACATAAAAGTTGGAATTATATCATGATAAATAAGTACATTTCTAAAAGGGTCTGAATGTTAAGGATAAAGAGAAAATCTTTTGATAGAATCATATCAATGATATGAAGGAAATGATAATTTTCTTAAATTGAGATAAATATAAGGAGATATGAACATATAAGAATATGCAATAAAATGAGATATGGAATAGTTCATTATCGAAAAACTGAAGGTTATATAAATAGAAAATAATACGATTGGATTAATATTGATTGTCAGACAAAGAATAGATAACCATTGACAAACATAATAATTAAGTTAACTTCATAAGAAAAGAAGCTTATCTCATGATAGGAGATCAAGTATTCTTAAAGATATCTCCCATGAAAGATGTTATAAGAATCGACAAGAAAGATAAGTTGTTTTCTCAATGTATTAGGCCCTTTGAAATTTTCAACAAAGTAGGGGAACTATCTTGAAAATTGACTTGCCTTTAGCATTAGCACATGTTCATCATGTGTTTCACATATGAATATTTAGAAAGTACGTACTCGATCCCTCACATGTTTTGCAGCATCAAGTCATCAAGGTTGATGGAGATTTATTATGTGAAGAAGTCTCCGTAATCATTTGGAAAGATGTACGAAGAAATTAAGAAACAAGGAAATAGCCATGGTTAATGTCCAATGGAAAAATTACAGCATAGAAGAATTTACGCGAGAAAGAAAAGACAACGTGATGTAAAGATGCCTTCATCTGTTTTCATCCAAATCGATAAGTCCTATAAAATTCAAGGATGAATTTTCTTAAGGGGGAGAGAATGTCTTGATCCTCCACTTGGGTTGCCCTGCTGCAATATATACTCTTATATATTTATGTGATCATAATGGGCATATATCTTTGAAATCATTAAATTAGAGCTCTATGGTCATTATGGTCTTAGCAGTATTAATATATGAAGTCTATGTTATTTGAACAATAACAGTACAACTGAAGTATAAGTATGACATTGACTAAATTGAAAACATAAATTGTTAAGTAATTAAATAGTATATGTTAAGTATACTTTTGGTATATCAATCGTATATATGAAGTATATATTGAATATCTAATATTGTCAATCAGGCTATGATTCTGGGTATTAGTTTATGATCGTATTATACAAGATGGTATGGCAATGAGGAGTTCTATGGGTTTAGGTGACTTTATATCTCCCTATGCCTTAGGATCGTCACACTCCAAAGGTGGGGTGTGACATCAGCTCAGCTCTTCTCCTATCCCCTAGTTTTTCTCCTTTCACAAACTTTCCAAGATACCTTTGACTAATCAGCCTCTCGATCTCCTCTATGAGTTGTCTACAATCGTTTGTATTGTGACCATTAGTGTTGTGGAAATGACAATATTTATCTTTACTTCTCATTTCTAGGTCGCTAATCGAGGGTGGAGGTTTCTTCCATATATTTTGATCTCTGAAGGTTGCAAATACTTCAGTTAGGGTAGCATTAAGTGCTTTGTATTTGCGAGCCTCCAGTGGTGCATATTTACGAGTTTCCTGTTGTTTAGGGGTAGGCCGATCTTCCTTTCTATTTTCTTTCTTTTTCTTACTTTCTTCATCTTTCTTTCTTCTCTACCTCTTTTTTGCTTTGCCAATTTGTTCCTCTATTCTCTTTTTAGAGAATTGGCTAAATGTATAGGCATCATCTTATCTAATGTATTTTTGTATGAGGACCAATGCATCCTCCAAAGTGCAAGGCACATATCTATAGAGAGTCTTGAAGTAGTCATCATGGGTCGTACCATTTTGGAGGGCCTCAACTGCTCTAGCTTGATCCAAGTTTGTGATTTTTAGGGATTCTTTGTGGAACCTAGATATGTAAACTTGCAGTGACTCACCTTCTTTCTAGGTCACTATTTTGAGGAACTGTGTCCTCCTCTCTGTTGGAATGGTAGAGGAAAACTTCTTTATAAACATCTTCACGAGTTGTAGGAAGGAATGAATACTCTCTTATAGCAAGCTATTAAATCACCTCTTTGTTGCTCCCTCTAAGGTCCCTCGAAAGGCCTTGCATAGTACATCATTGCTAGTTGTTTGGAGCTTGACTGCATGTTTATAATCCAAAACATGGACTCTAGGATTTGCTTCTCCATCATATTTTTTCAAAGTGGGTGGCTTGAACTTGTCCGACATTCGGTATTCTTGGATCTCTTTAATGAAAGGTGATTTGAGAGCTAAAGACAAACTTTTGTCCGTTCCTTTCTTCATTTTATCTCCATCCATTTCTTATAGAATCCTTTTTTACTTTAGCTCGAATATCATAGGCCTTGTGTCCACTAAACGCCTCTTGCTCTCTATAAGCTCATCTATCAGGTGGAGATTCGTATCGACTACTATCATCCCCTCTAGCTCTTTCCCTTCTAGGTCATTCATTGTAACGAGCCCTTTCTTCCATTCAATCCTCTCTCCTACTCCGCATATCTCCACTTCCTCGTTTATTTTCTCTCACACTGCCTCGCTAGTTCTCTAACTCCCTTTCTGACCTACAAGACCTTAGTTTGTTCTCCTCCTCTACACCATTTGCCCTTTTGAGGTCATTATCTTCTCTTTCTTGACCCCTCTCACTCCTTCAAAAAGGTGTGTTGCCTCTTCTTCTCGAAGGGTAATCTGACTCTCTTTTTGAATAATCCCTTTCAGACTCCTTTCTCCTTTTCCTTTGACTCCCTTCGACTAAGTTTTCTCTCCTACTTAAATTATTTCCTCTATTCCAGTCATCTCTCTTACTTCCCAACTTTACCCTCTTCCCCTTACTCCCATCTACCCGATTTGCGCCTCCTTGAGGCTTTTCTTCGAAGGTAAGGTGCCTCATTGCACTGTGAGTAGTTGCTTCAGGTGTTCTAGTCCTATTTTGAGTATGAGGTTGTATTGGAGGGCTAAGGCTTGTAGTGTTTGTGTTGTGTTGTTAAGTTGAGTGGCCATATTATGAAAGAGTTAGATGTTAATGAAGTTATCGACTAGGCCGAGGTTAGGAGCTGAGAATGGGTTAATGATATGAGAGCTTAGGATGTGTCTAGCTAAGGTGACATGGTCCCATAAAGTCGAAGTTTTCCCCAGTAGTATTTGGTTTGAAGAGGATGGGTGTATCAGGTGTGTATTTGAGGCATTTTTCTTAGAGAATGTCCTTAAAGTGAAGGATTTTTCAATGAAGACTGCAAGCTAATACAGTTTTTGATGGGAATGTGTTTTCTTGAGGTGTAAGAAAAAAAAAGTTTGTAAAGAGTGTGTAAGAAATAAAGGAGCTGTAAGTGTTACAGTCCTCAAAGAAAGAAAAGAATGCAAAAGAGGTATGATGATTGAACTAAATGTTTCCCACAAATGGTGCCATTTGATGATCCAGAGATCTTCAAAGAAAGGTGATGGGTCTCTTCTATATGTGCTTGGGCCTAGGATGGCTTCTTGGACCTGCAAGGCAAACAAACAAACATCAAAGTGCTAAGTCTGGACTTGGCAAGGCCTCTCCAATGCCTAAGTCAGTGGCTTGATCTCTAAGGTCCTCAAGGAAGAAGATGATAAACCTTAAGAGAGAATAATCTAGTGAGAGAAAGAGGTGAGAGGTTATAGAATGAATTTGAACCTGTTTGTAGGTGAGAATGTTAGTTTTATATCTTCAGTTACTATTCGTTAGATCAATCTTGAAGACATGTGTTTCCATCAGAGGGGTTGATGAAGTCACATATCACCGAGAAGGATAGGCAAGCAGCCAGCCATGTCAAGCTCCTTTTATCATGCTGACTGTAGCACGAGAAGAGGATGATTGTTGTCATGCAGTGTGCCGTTGTGGGTTATGATGTGCAGAACAATACTTCTTACTTGGTTGGCAATACTAGTTTTTCCTGACTCACTTAGCTAGTGAGTCAGGGAGTGGGAAGGAACATTGGGGAACTCTACCTTCCAAACTCACTTGAGGAAGAGATTTGTGAGGTAATGTACCAAGCTTGGGGTGTTTGCTATGGAGCTCGAACTCTGGGAGTACTTCGCATTGATAGAATTTCGATGTCTTGGTCTGAGGGTGTTTCCTTCGAGCTGTAGCCTCTTTAGGCCTTTCGTTACCACGACCCAATTCTTCTAAACTTATTCGTTTATGCTTGGGCCTTTTAGGCAGAATTTCCAATCTTTATCTTCATATTTATTTCTCATCATTACTCATTTGATTGAAATAAATTAATAAAATATGTTTCTCTCCATCTCATAAAAATGGACTCACTTGTCTCAAATTATAGTCCAATACTTTTCTTTTTTATAAGAGTAGTTAATTTATGGAAAAAGATGATATACCCCTATATAATGTGCATCTTTATCAATAAATACTTGTCATCTAATATTATTGGAGGGATTTATAATTTATTAGAAAAAGTTCTAAACAAAATTTATTAATTTGATTACATTAACTATATGTTCTTAATGTTTATGTGTGAAAGTCAAAATAGACCTATTTTTATGAGACTAAAGGAGTAATTTTGTTATAAATTTCTAAGTGCTTTTTTTTTTTTTTTTTGTCAAATTAATAAAAAATGCAACTTGACTCAAAATCTATAAATTTACTTGAAATCCTTTTTGAATGTGCCTAAATTAAGTTTGTCCAACTGGTTTTCCACTTTTATATTATATGTTTAATTTATGAAAAGATTAAATGGATTGAATTATCATGGAATTCGAAACCTTAATTTTTTGCACATTTTAAAGTGAATGACAATGTCAACTATATAAAACCTAATGGGCTACTGTATGTGTTATTAAATCACACATTCATATTCCAACAAGTAACCGTGGCTTGATCTGTCAAATATAAATTTGAAAGATGGAGATACATGACGCAGCGTAAGCAAAAAGGCACAAAAGCCAATTTAGGGTTTAAGTTTCTGAATATTATTTGATATCCTAAAACAGACAAAGCAAGGATATAAGTAGGGGTCCCGAAACCCTAAATACGGGAACGAACATGGAAACTGCCATAAATGACAGATTCGCAATATTACATCAGAATAAAATAATAATTAAAATAAGGAAAGCGCCACAGACGACGCCTGAATCCGGGGTTCCTACCAAAAGTTACAATCAAATAAAAAAGTTTCCATAAATAGAAAAACTGCCCGTTTAGGGACCCAAACGAGGGAATTTGGCCAAAAAACGACGTCGATCATCGCCAAAGGCGATGAGTCGGATCCATTGGAGCATTTCCCTTTAGATCAAGTACCCGCAGGCCCAAACTCTCAGCTGCCCCGGACCACTATTTCTTTTGCTTGGTCCGCTGCCTATCCAATCGAGTCATAAACCCTTATGCGAAGGCCTCCACGTCAATACATTAAAAACTTTTTAGGAAGACCTGCTCATAGATTGGGTTGTGGGCTCATTTTATGAAAAAAAAAAAAAAAAAAATTGGGTGAATTAAACTTTTGAAAAGTTTGATATTTTTACAACATAAATGAATTATTATAATCATTTCGTTGAATTATGCATATATCTTTTGTTGGACTAAATTCTATTCAAATTCATTTAATTTAATTTGATTTGCAACACACTTAAATGTGTAAGAAACCTAAAAGAATTTGAATTCATTGAAAGTTAATTTGTATAATTTGTTTTTTTAGCTCACGTTTGACATTGTGATTAAACTGTTTTTGTCAAACTGTGTTATTTAGAGTTTAAAAAATTATGATATATAACTTTTCTCAAACATTGATTTACAAAAAATAATTAAAAAATTATAGAAAATATCCAAACACAATTTTGTTGGTCATGGGCTGGACTAAACTCGCGTTGGATTGCATTTAGATATATTTTGGAAAGGGAAAATTTCAAAAATAACTTGAAAATAATAGCAAATAACATTTACACCATGTAAAATATTTTATTTCAAAACTATGATTTTTTACTGAAAACATATCTTTTATACGGTCCCTACTACAAAGAGACAATAACACACAACA
>CATKHJ010433019.1:0-10378 GCA_949750685.1 Vernicia montana | reverse complement strand
AAGAAAATTAGATCGCTATGCTCTATATGGCCCAAAAAGATTTCCAGAAGTCAAAATGTGAGAGAATCCAGTAATAATTCTGTTACAATAATGTACACAACTTCATCAAATGACCTGAAATCCAATAAAATGTGTCTGCTAGTAAATATGAATGTAGATGATAAATTTATGTTATTTTGAATTTTGTTTGAAATATGAGACTACTGTAATATAAGTTGCAATTTGACGAGGCAAACAATGGTTGATACTTTTCTGCCAATTTATTTTTTCATATCAGGATTCAGGAGGTACCTGAACTTCAGTTGAAGCTTTAATTCTCTCATTCTTCTTCTCCAGACCATATTCTACAAACATACACGTTAAAAAAATATTTAAAAGGAAATAAGAAGCAGTATTGTGAAGGTAGATAATATAGCTTGAGGTCTTTTAAAATTATTTACCTTTTTCTTTAGGATCAATCTTGACTAGAGGAATGCAGGCTATTTCCAACAACTCCCGGGCTTTACCCTTTTGGCACCTTCGTTCAAGTAGAGGACAACATATTATCTCCAGTAGCAAAAGAGAAGGAGGCAGACCATTTTTTGGAAAGGAGGCAAGATTGGGGCAACATATTATCCGCAATTTCAAAAGAGATGGAGGCAGACCATTTTTTGGAAAGGAGACAAGATTGGGGCATCTAATAATTTTCAGAAATTCAAGTGAGGTGAGGCTTTCAAAACCCTTGGAGGAGAGGAATTTCAGATTTGGGAAGCTTTCAATATCAAGGCGGATAAGAGAGGTAGGCAGCTTCATTTCTATCTCATCTTGCGGAAAGGACACCACCTCAGAACATCCGCCTATAATACTGAGGTTCTTGAGAGAGGTGAGCCTGTGCAAACCCCATTCAAACAGAGGCTTACAGAACTTGACCTTATCAAGAGTAAGTGATGTCAGGTTGGTGGGGAAACCTTCTTCTGGAAAGGACATTATTCCTGGACACCTCATGTCCAATTGCTGAAGAGATGTGAGACTCTGTATGTTATCAGGCAGGGCATCGAGCTTCTCACAGTTTGCAACACGAAGTTTTTTCAGATGAGCAGTAGGCAACCCTCCCTGTGGAAAAGAAACAAGCTTTGGACTCTCATATATCTGAATTTTATGGAGATTGGTGAGCTTGCTCATGTTCTTGGGTAGGTATTTAAGATTAGGGAGATTCCTGATATGGATGTATTCTAGAGATATGTTATTGTCTAAACTTTCAACTATTGATTCCAACTTTAATTGCCTGATCTCCAGATGTTTAAGGGAGGCAGGTAACTCGCCTAAGGATGTAAGAGATTCACAATCATCAATTATCAAAGACTTGAGATTAAGGAGATCACTATTCTTACCTCTAGATGAAGAAGAAGCCTCTCCATCATTCAAGAGGCTCTGCAATTTCTCGCAACTTGATATCTGCAGGCTTATTAGAGTTGGAGGCAGCTGATGTCTTCCAATAGAAATCAGAGACTGACAGTGGTAAATTTCCAACTCCTTAACAAGCAAACTTCTGTAAATCATCGCATTACAATGGCGAAAGATAATAGTTCTAAGCGTGGAAGGAAAATCAGAAATAAGTCTTTGGCTGTCTCTAATAAAAAGCTTCTCAAGGCTTTCACAATTATTCCCTATTTTTAAAATTTCAATTTCACTTTCAGATATGCCCTTTTGAAGTAACTCTTCATTCTCAACCACAATATCAGGAAGTCTATCTGGAAAGCACCATGTTACAGCAGACCAAGGATTTTTATAAAACCTACCAACAGACAATATTTTTAACTTTCTCAACCCTTGCATGAACTTTTCTAGCGGAAATAAAAATGAAACTCTCGATACTTCCATGTCGTTTGGTGAGTTACAACCTCTACTCAATTCCACCTCTTTGCATCCGCTGATTCTCAAGTGAGATATCACTGGAAGGTTTTGAAACGAAACCACCAATTGCAGACATTCTTCAATGTTAAGCTTTTCTAAGGAACGCAGATCACTGGGTAATTTTTCCAACAACTTGGGACACTTAACAACTGAAAGCTCACGCAGATTATGGAATTCAAACCCACATATATTCCAGTTTTTCCATTCATCCATGTTCTTGAATTGCAGAGTCTCAAGAGCTGGAAAGGAATTTGAGTTGTTCATACTCCCCCCATAGAACTCAATATCAATTGTTTTAACATTGGAGAAACCTTTGATAATCAAGTTCTTGAGAGAGGAAAGCAGCCCTAGATGTGGCAAGGTTGTGCATTTCTTGCAATTCTCCAACTTTAGTTGCATCAGATTATGAAATAAAGCATCCCCCATCCATGATGGGAATTCAGAACCACCATAATTCGTTATGGTGAGCTTTTTTAGATTTACATGAGGCTTTATCTTGTCAAGTACACCTCTATCAATACTCTCCTCTGGTGTATTGTTAGGTTCCCATCTCAAAGCCAAATCATCTATTCCCTCATTGTCCATTAAAATGGCGCCACTTATAGCTGAAGTATTAGCCACCTTCTCCAACCTTGAGATGCAGAGTGCTCCTTGAAGATATTTTAAGTTCATCAAAGCTGTTACGCCAGCTTCACTACCTTTTCCCACAACAAAAATAGGCAATGTCCGAACACTTTTTAATGTATCTATTCCCAACGGCATTCCTTCTCTTAAATTTACGCCTTCGATATCAAGATGACGTAGATTGATTAGCTTTTGCATTTCTGAAGGCAACTTCTTGAGATACCAACATCCTTTAAGTAGCATAGTCTGTAAGTTGCATAGAGAGGTTGTTTTCTCAGTTAAAGCTTTAATTCTGGTGTGTGAAAGATCAAGATACCTTAGCTGCTTCAAGTCACCTATTGAATCTGGTAGCTCAGCAATATTGCAATAACGAAAAGATAGCACCCTTAAACATCTTAGCTCTGGCAACAAATCATAAAGAACATTTTTTGCTATGTGATTGATATAATAGTAACGATGAGCTAGGGGCAGGAAGGTTCGCAAATACTTGATCTTGCAAAAGGACTCAAATCTTTCAATGCCATCGCGCCAGCCTGGAATGTAAGAAGCATGGCGAGCTTTATCTTTTTTGAACTGCTTACCATCCATTGATTCTTCCTCCAATCTAAAGCATGTCTCTCCAGCAACCTTTTGTGCAAGATCATTGATGAGATCATGCATTACAAATCTCGATTTATGATTACTTGATGCTTGAAAAAATGATCTTGATAACAGGTCATAAAAATACTCGCCACCTAACTCCTCCATTTGCTTTGAACCATGCTGTTGTTGAATTAAACCTTCTGCCATCCAAAGAAGGACCAACTCTTTCTCTTCAAATATATAATCCTTTGGAAATATAGCACAATAGGCAAAGCACCTTTTCAAAAGCGATGGAAGATGATAGTAACTGAGCCTCAAAACTGGAAGAATGTCAATATCATCACTGTCATCATCTTGTAAGCTCCATATTTTGCTATTAAGTATATCTTCCCATTCATTTTCTCCCTGCTTTGAGCATAACAAACCACCTAAAGTCCTTGCTGCCAAAGGCAAACCACCACACCTTCTCACAATTTTTCTGCCAATAATTTCCAAATTTGGATGTGCCTCAACACTTCTATTCTCAAATGCATGTCTAGCAAAAATTGACCAACAATCTTCGTCTGACACACACTCCAAATTTTGACACTCAACAGTTCCCATCATGGATCCAACTTCCATACTACGTGTTGTCACAATTACCTTACTTCCTGAATCTCCAACCATAAATGGAGAATGGAGGACATTCCAATCACCATACTTTTTGTTCCAAACATCATCTAAGACAATCAGAAACTTCTTCCCAGCCAATGCCTTAGACAATTTGACTTGGACTTGATTCAACTCCTTGGAATCTCCTGAACAGGAAGTGACTTCCTCAAGAATCGCCTTTGTTATCCTCATAATATCAAACTCATCAGACACACATACCCATGCTCTCAGATCAAAACATCCCCCCACTTCAACTTCATTGTACACAAGTTGGGCAAGCGTTGTTTTTCCAACCCCACCCATCCCCACGATGGGTATCACACCAACTTTTGCTTCAGTAGATTCATCTTTAAGCAGCAAGAGTATCTTGGTCTTATCTTCATCTCTACCATATACTTGAGGTTCATATTGCAAACATGTGGTTGGGCGGTGTTGCCATACCCATACCTTCTTAGAGCTTGAGGACCTGCCTGAATTCTCTATCAAATTCAGGTCACTTTTACGGGCAGCAATATCTTGAAATCTGGTAGTGATCTCCTTCATCTTGGACAGAATTGTTGAATTAAACATGACAGATCCAGGACTGATCACATCGAGAGAGATTTTCTGAAGCTTATTTGTGGTAGCTTGAGCTTCTCCCTTTAATTGTTTTTGCAAAGATTCAGTGGCAAACTCATCCAAGATGTCCTCCACATCATAAGCCAAATCTCTGAGCTCCTCCTGCCACTCCTTCACCAATGGGTCAGACATTTGCTTCTCCTCTGCATCATCAAGCACAGCACGGATCTTGATCAACATTTGCTCCCACTTGCTAATGTCAGCATTGACTTGGCTTTCTCGAACAAACTTTAGAAATTCAGGGCATTCAATTTTCTCAATCAACCACCCAAAGTAAGAAGACAGAGCAGACTCGTCAAGGATAGACGCCTGTCCAATAAATGACATGATTCTTTGTAAAAACAGAGAAATTATGAAAGAGATGAAAAGAGAGATGGAAGGATGAATTTCAAAGGGGCTAGTAGTAGTTTTTATTTGGTGTTATGAGCTTTGTAATGTCAGACATGGAGAAATAGAGGAGAATCATTTTACAATTTCAAAGCAGCTGCATAGAACATACCAGGTTTGTTTTTCTCGTATGAAAGCTCTGTTTTATATTTTCTTTGGTGCGAATTGAAAAACACTAAACGAGAAAATAGTAGTTGGGGTCAGACAAAACTGACCGTTTATAATTTAACCAATCTCCTTAAAAGATAAAAACTTGGACTCCACAATTCTATACTACGGCTGAGACTGTTTATGTTTGCTATGATGGGTTGATAAGATCCTTAAGCACCGTTAATAGTCTGTTGCTTGGAATAGACTGTATTTGTATCAGTGTCATTGGGAACTTCATTATATTTTTGAAGGGAAACATACAAGACTTACTCTTTTTTCGTATGCAGGTAATAGCAATGGTGTAGCAGAACACAGCAAATTAATATGAAAGTAGAAGATAAATTCAGATGCAGAAGATATGTTATTCTGACTTTTATATGAGATATGACGTTGTTGTAAATTGAAATATAAATTGGAAGTTGAGAAAGTAAACAATGGATAATAGTTTTTCTGCCTCACTTTTTACATCAGGAAGTACCTGGACTAATTAAGTTCAAACTATTGTAATGACATTTGAACTCAAGAAATCAAACAATGGTTGATCTTTAATTATTGTAAAGTCATTTTCTTCATTTATTGTACAACATACATGTTATATACCCATATACAGACTCACAAAAGTACGTGGCTTTGAATTAGTTTTAAATTTATTACCTGGTTTAAACACAGACTCATATCTATCTGAGGAAGGAAATGCAGGCTATCTTGAACACTTTTGCCATTTATTTTGGACCAAAAGATCTTTAGGGAACCCACTTGTCTTTTCCTCTTCAAAGCAAAGCTCCCACGTCCAGTTCCGTAGGTACAGCATAACAGGATCACCATGGCAACTAAGTTATCATTAAATTACTTTTTAGTTATCGAATGTCAATTGATTATTGGGTATCAATTAGGTCACTTACAACAAAATCGATTGAGGACATATGGCTGAGAATCTGCCATATCTTTACCTAATTGATACCCTAAAAAATTGAAGTTGTTTTACTGTGAGTAATAGAAATTTGATGACAAGCCAGTGACCATTGAAGAAATTAACTGATTTAATTAACTGACCTTGAACAATAAGCATGCATCATATGAAAAAAAAAAAAGATGATGGCTTTCAGTTATTTTAAAACTGATTTAATTACCTGGATCAAAGACTAATTTTTCATCTATCCCAACACAAGGAATGTGAGCTATCTTCAACCACTCGACCCCTTGACCGTTTTGACACTTTTCAGTAATCAGAGGACAATGCGTGATATAGAGCTTCAGAAGTGAGGGAGGTATACCATTCTTTGGAAAGAAGGCAAGCCTGGGGCAACCTTGGAGACAGAGATATTCGAGTGAGGTGAGGTTTTGAAACCCGTTGGTGGTGAGGTATTCCAGACTTGGGAAGTCACTGATGTATAGGTTGGCAAGAGAAGTAGGCAACACCATTCCCATCTCATCTTGCGGAAAGGACACAATATTGGGACATCCATCTTTAATATTAAGCTCTCTAAGAGAAGTCAATCTGTGCAATCCCCAATTAAACAGTGCCTTACAGATCACCGGACTGTAAATCCTAAGTGTTGTTAGGTTGGTGGGTAAACCTTCATCTGGAAAGGATACAATGCGGGGGCAATTAAACATTTCCATTTGCTGAAGAGATGCGAGGTTGTGAATGTTGTGAGGAAGAGCCTCTAGTTTCTTGCAGTTCTCTATGCGGAGTTTTTTCAAATAGGTGGTGGGCAACTCTCCAGTAGGGAAGGAAACAAGATTTCCACAGAAATAAATACTAATTTCATTGAGATTGATGAGCTTGTACATGTAGTCGGGTAAAGATTTCAGATTATAACACTTTTTTATCCGAATAAGTTCAAGAGATGTATTGTTATCAAACCTCTTAGCTATTGATTCCAAGTGAAAACGATCAACAATCTCCAGGTGTTGAAGCCTGGCTGGTAACAGTAAAGACGAAGAAGAAGAAGCTTCTCCATCATCAAGCAAGCTTCGCAATCGAAGGCAAGAATTTATCACCAGACTTTTTAGAGTTGGAGGTAGCAACCCATTTCCCAGGCACATCAGCGAATCACAATTTTCAATTTGCAATTCTTGGAGACACACACTGTAAATCAATGCATTGTGTAAAGAAGAGAGATCATAGAAACCTCTGATACGGATTACTCTCAGCATGCGCATAGAAGCAGCTTTTTTTTATTTTTTTGGTAGTCAACCAAACGAAATTTATTAAACTCAAAAACCTCCTTTACAACAAGAATACAAAACTAATGCAGCACCACAGGCTGACAACTAAACAAATCAAAGAATAAAACAATTACCAGACTACATTTAAATAAACGAACAGCCTTTGGTAAGGAAACAAGCCCAGAACAACAACGAAGTGATAACTCTCTCAGGAGCAAGTCTTTCCAGCAATCCATTGTACAAGATCGTTCATGAGATCATGCATTATAAATCTTGATTCGCCAATAATTGATGGTTGAAAAATTAATCTCGACACTAGTTCATGAAAATATTTACAACCCAACTCTTCCATTTGCTTCGAATCATCATCTAAAACACAAAGGCATGTTGGCTGAACACTAACCAACAATCTTCATCTGACATACAATTCAGATTGTGATATTCAATTGTTCCCATCATCTGTGCAACAACTTTACTACGCGTTGTAACTATTATTTTACTTCCTAATGCTCCAAACATAAATGGAGAACTTAGGACATGTCGTTCATCATATTTCTCATTTCAAACATCATCTAAAACAACCAGAAACTTTTTCCTTGCTAATTCATTACACAATCTAAGTTGAACTTGATTAAGCTCACTCAGATCACAAGGCTGCAAAGTGATCGACTCCAAAATACTTCTCGTTATTCTCATAATGTCGAACTCATCAGATACACAAACCCATGATTTCAAATCAAAATGTATCGAAGCTTTATCATCATTGTATACGAGTCGAGTGAGTGTTGTTTTCCCAAGCCCACCCATCCCAACAATGGGTAGTATGCCAACTTTTGCATTGCTTCTTTCATCCTTCAAGAGAAAGTCAAGTATCTTGTTTTTATCTACATCTCTGCCATACACTTCAGGTTCATATTGCAAACACGTACTAGTTGGTCGTTGCCATACCTTATTAGAAGACATCTGTCCCACGTTCTCTGTCAAATCTAGCTCATTTTTCCAGTCTCCAATCTCTTGAAATCTGGTGGTGATCTCCTTCATCTTGGACATGATCATCGAGTTAAACATGTATGGTCCTGGATTGATAGTATTCATAGCACTGTGAAAGAGTTTTTAAAGCTTGTTTGTGTTGGCTTGAGGCGTTCCCTTCAACTTGCGTTGTGAAGACTCAATAGCGAACTCATCTATCATGTCTTCCACATCATAAGCCAAATCTTTGAGGTCATCCAGCCAAATCTTCACAATGCGGTTAGACATTTGCTTCTCCTCTGCATCGTCAAGCACAGCTTGGATTCTGGTCAACATTTTCTCCCACTTCCTAATGTCAGCAAGGACTTGCCCTTCACGAGCAAACTTCAGAAACTCAGGACATCCAATCTTTTCTGAAAGAGCCTGAAACAAAGACGACAGAGCAGCCTCTCCAATGAAAGACATGGTTTCTAAGTAGAATAGATAGAGGTCAGAGGTGAGAAGAAAGGAGGATAGAAATCTCAGAGATGGAACTATTATTTTTTTCTTCCTGTTTGTATCAAATCAAATATTTAGTTGGATAATCTCAAGGCAAAATGGTATTGAAGTACTAAAAATAATTGTTCGATTATTCTTAAGTTGGTGGACTTGGATGTTAGTTTTGTAGTTTTTTCCAACGTGATAAAGGTTTATTGATACTTTCTATTCCAATTATTTGCTCTTTCATTGCCATCAGCTGACTGATATCTCTAGATAATCTCTTTTTATTTGTTGTGATATTTGTTTTTTTTTTTTTTTAATTTCTAGATAATCTCTAGTAAAATCAGGCTGAGGCTGTTTAATTAACTTCACGCTTATGGAGTTTTTGGAACAGGCTATCAGCTTTCAAACTTCTTTGATTCATTGATGAAGGAGAATGTTGGATAAAGTCTTTTCTAGTTCATTGTGGGAAGCTACAAGGAAAGACTTCTGTCAGAACAGGTTCAGGAAGTTTTAGAAAGATTTGGCTTGATATCTGGACGCCTTTTCTCCAGCCCTTTAGTTTTCTTAGTTTTGTTTTTTCTTTTATGCCTCTGCAGGTCCTCATCTTCTACTAACAATAAATATCTCTTTCAGAAACATAGCAACATGTCCATAATTACTTTGAATACACTGCTAACTAAATTGCATGTTGTCATGCAATGTTCACTGAAATCTAAACATAGGACTGCAGTTCCTCTGAAATCTTTTGATTGCATTATTCTTAATTGGGCCCTTGTATCATCTTAAACAAAACTTAGTTATTTGTTTTAAATTTAATTGCAGAACATAAAATAAACAAGCAAAATAACAAGAGAAAAGGAAAAAAAAAAAAAAAAAACACATAATATTTTACGTGGTTCAACAGTGTGCTTACATCCACAGAAAGCCACCTTTCTCAGTTTTCACTAAGAAAATGATAAAGAGTATGTTCTCTGAGTCAAATCACTAGAACTTAATCAGTGTTTCTCCTTCATTATATGTCGGCAGACGAAAAAACCCAAAATACTCCCCAAGTTGCAACTCTCCTACTTATTAACAAGACAAACAAAATAAGTTAACTGAGCCATGGTCTCCATGCTTGAAACCTTATCTTAATGAATCTTTCTGAAATTGACTTTTGATCTCAACAGTAAACAATTTCCTTGCAATCACATGAGAATCTCTGAGATTGAAGAACGGCAAAAGGGAACAGAACAACTTCAGCCACAAAGGAGACCAGTCTTTCACTTGCAGCAAATAGACCTTCAATTGGTCTGCAAGTAGCAAATAAAGGAAAATTTCAGTTAATTATAATAATGGCAAGAGAGCTCATTTTCACCTATGAGAATTTGACTCAATTGTATGTGTGTCCCTTAGCCAGCACCTAAGTCAGAAATTTAAGACAGAAATAGTACTAGAAAAGTTTCAATGGCAGACAAACCTGCATTAAAGAAGATGTTACCATTGAGGAACTTCATTCATTGAATTTCTATCCAATTGGTCTCACTAAAAGAATTCCTACCGGTAAGTGAAATATAAATATATTTGTACGAAAAATATTTTGCAGATAGGCAAAGTAAAAAGTTCTCAGAAAATCATCAATCCTGCAAATGTTGATTGGTAAGTGTCAGGAATTGCAATCAGGCGGCTTCTTAAATTCTGTCCCTCCTCAATAATAAGAGTTCAGTAATTGAAGATGTGAAAAGTTTGTGTTAGTAACAATACAGTGAAAACACCAATTATCATCTAGAATATAACCTACTGTGAGCAGAAAGAAAATTAGATCGCTATGCTCTATATGGCCCAAAAAGATTTCCAGAAGTCAAAATGT
>CATKHJ010432864.1:0-25277 GCA_949750685.1 Vernicia montana | reverse complement strand
AGGTGGTGTTTGGTAAAATTGAAAATTAAGTGCTGAAAATTTAAGTTCTGAATTTTAAGTGCTGAATAAAATAAGTGATATAATTTTTAAATAGTAAAAATTTTTAAAAATTTAATCACTTATTACATTCAGTATAAATTTTAAGTTAAAAATTTTGACTTATCATTTTAAGTAGTTTTTGACTTAATTTATACTTTTAAAACGTAGTTATCAAACAAACTTAAAACGATTAAGTGCTGAAAATTTTAATTTTAAGTGTTGAATGGTGTTATCAAACACCACCTTATTTTATGCCAAATAAGGTGCCATCTATAAATCTTTTCACACGAGGCACAAATTCTTAAGCAATAACACAAACTCTCTCTCTCTCTCCACTTACCACCATCTTCATTCTTCATCTTCTTCATCTTCTTCCTCCAAATCCTAAATCTAATAATTGATAAGGGATAGGAAGATACCGTTGCATTCGACTTGTCTTACTGATGTTGAAAATTCATACCACTAGTCGAAATTTAGTCGGAAATGAGTCATTTTTTGACCTATCTTTTGGGTGATAAATCGGTCAAACAATTGATATAAAAATATAGTTGGCTTCACGAGGAACTCAACCATGTAAAGATCTCCGTGAACGAAGCTTTGTAACGGTCGAAAAATGTATCGGAAGTCCATGGTGGCTGGTGGCTTCAACTGGCGAATGTGGCGATTTTCGATGGAGTTCCGTGGCAAGCTTCTAGTACTAGGGTCGCCGGCTACTGGACTTTGCCATAGAGTGGGTGGTGTCAGCCACCGCTCGCCGAAAATGAATAAATCGAGTAGGCAGTTCCAATTTCTCTCTCTCCCTCTCGTTTTCTCTCTCTTCCAGATCTGTATTTTTTTTTCATTCTCTGCTCTTTTTTATTTTTCACTTCGATTGTTGATTTTTTGCTAAAGATTTGTTGATTTGATGATGGAGGATGCTCATATCTTGTTAGAAAAAATGCTAGTAGCATGAAGGTGGGCTTGTGGATTTCAAGTATTTGCGTTTCGAAAAATAGAAGAAGGAGAAGAAAAAAAGGAATTGATTTAACGAGATTAAACAAAAATAACTTACCAATAATTGTTTTAATTTTGAAGATTCTTCAAATACAATTCCTTGACTGTGTCTGTTGTTTGTTAGATGTGTTTTGTGTTCTTTGTTTTTAATTTTTGACCATTGTTTTTTTATTTTTTTCTTGGGAAGATGAGAGGAGCTATGGAAATCGACATGTCATTCTTGATTTCCATGAAAAAACGTTTAAAAATACTGATTAGGATGCCAGGTGAACTTTCCCGCGAGCTAAATGCCGAAAAACTGTCTCATGAACAAACATTGCAATAAAATTGAAGTTGAGAGATTTTAAAGCAACAAATTGAAATTGAGGGACAATAATGTGTTATATAGTAAAGTTCCTTTACATAGTAAACAACTCATAGTAAAGCCCCTAAACCTGCAAAAAGAGATGCATCAAGATTTACACTTTTAATAAACTCTATCAAGCAGGGCCAAGGGAATCCATGCGAAGAATTTCTTCCAAGAAACTTTTAATAAATGCTACCACGGTTTCAGGTCACCAACAGGACCTGCAGTCCAGTTCAAGATCTTTTCACCTGGCTTCAAGTAAATACTTCTGTCATGTGGCAACTTACGTGCAAGTCCATTCAAAACTTGATGAAAAGCATCTCCTGGTTGAGCAGGCTGTGGGAATAGCATTGCCTGCTTCATTGATGGGTTTGCAAGCAATCTCTGCTTTCTCAATATTACTTCAGGTGGGATTGAAGTGAGAATGGCATCCAAGTTGGGCACATCTTTCTCATCTACGAACACCCCAATTTCTTCCCATGGGATAGCATCAGCAAAGGGTAAAACAATGTCATCTGCTATAATAACAGGAATGCAACCAAATATCACTGCTTCAACCAATCTCGGACTCCATGGGGCCCAGCCAAGGGGACACAAACAAAATACAGCCCGTTGCATGTCTTCATAGTATGTTGTTGGGTGCTCAGTGGATATGTCAAAAAGTGGATTGTCCTTAAAGTTCTCCCACACTGCCGCTCGTGCACCTCTGTAAAATTTTTAAATGGAGGATTCAGTTAGCTCCTTGCTTAAACTTCTATCATGCAAAGGATCAATAGAGAAACCACAAAACTAAAATTTCCCTTCCACTTCACAGAGCATTCAAGGCATTTTAATGAAACACCACAGGATTTATCTGAATATTTTGGTTAATTGTTAAAATTATTAGAGGGCTCAAGTCATAACTTAATGTGTCTTACATAAAAAAGTTTCATCAAAATGGTACTAGAATTAAATGGATTGAACCTTCAATGCTAGTGGAACAAAATGAAGAAACTTTAGAACACCTAAAACACTGTCTTGTTAACACGTAAATCACATGTGAAATACCTTGCATAATAGCCACCTTCTGGGTCATTTCCCACATCATAAAACAATCCTCTGAAGTAGACAAAGATAGATCTAGGAGTTTTCTCTGGAATCAGATGGGCTTGCATTTTCTGGGGAGGGGCATATGGAGGAATTGTGATTGAGCCCTCTTTTAAACAAACATGATTCCGTTGTCCAAAAGTCTGCACCAAGGTAGCACGTTGGAGCAAGGGAAGAATTCCTCTTTCAATGGCCTTCTCTTCCTGCAAAAGCACATGTGAAGATTGAACCATCAAATAAGAGTTGAAGACAGAAGAATGAGAACTTGCCAGAATATAACAACTTGATAGAGTACACATTATTATTATGCATTGACAATTTGATGCAGTAAAAAAATGGAATGCTGTATAGGACTTTGGGAATCCATAAATTCAGGTCACATTGTTAAGATGTATTAAACAGCTTGAGACCAGAATCTCAAGGATACAGAGATAAACATGAAAGATTACTCACTTGATAATGGAAGCATGCTCCAAAATCATGGGGCACTACAAAAAAGTGATCAGCTCCTTCAGTCCGGTTCCAATAAGGCCAGTTAGAAGAAATAAGCTGGATCGCACTTCTCATCATTCTTGGTGATTTAAAAGGCAAAGGGAGGCCATTTGGTGTCAAGTCACAAGTGGTGTATACAGGAGTATAAAACCAGTCAGCTTCCTCAGGATTGAGTGTTCGAACTGGACTAGATAAGAGAAACCGATGCATAAAGATCTCAGCAGCAAACATATGGGTGAGGCATCTTGAATCCTTTTGAAGAATCTTCTTATTGTATTTGCTTGGAAGTTCATAAACAAAAACTTTTAGTCTTCCGACAGGATCATCTTCCAAAACATCACCAGCACTACCTACATGTTACACAGCCAATCACACTTAAATATCTCATACATGGAGCTTAATAGTCCCAAAACATTAATTATCAACATAATAAACCTAACGTACCAAAAAACATGAGTTTCCTTAGAAAGAATAAACCCTCATTTTCCTCCTATCCTTATTTCCAGCTTTACCAAATCATGCATCCTTTCACCTACCGGTCTACTCCAAGATGTCAGTTATGTCCACCACACAAATCTTTTGATTCGTATCTCCAACTTAATACAAAATGAAGCATCAATGTTATGACTTTCCAGAGCTTGGCACTTCCTCTTCTTAGTTCAGGTAATACTGAAGAACATTAAAGAGGTAGGAGGAAGAGCAACCTGTAAACTAATAAAAGGAAACCTCTTCTCTTTCTGTATACACTCCTACAAATATGCACCCATTAGTAGGGATACAAATACATTCCATTCCATTCAGACACCAATTTATCTCTGACATGGAAGGGCATTCTACTCTTCTAAATTGAGCCCAAACTAGTTGGAGTCAACATGGAACCTTTTCAACATTCTATTTTGTTCAGGAAAAGCTTGCGAAATTCTAAACTTAAAATAATCAGCTATGAAAATATCTCCTTGTAGCTTTCACTTAGCATCTTCTGCCCTTTCACAAGTATTCTCCAACTGAAATAGACAACAAAAAATACACTCTCCAACTATTGACAAAAAATTAACTTGTTTTTCACACCTATCTGTCATACTACTAACTCCCCTCTGCTTTTCTTGCCCTGTTCTTATTAGCATGTGATCAAGTAAATTCAAGCTAGGACTATCTCTATTAAAACAATAAATCAAGTTCGTGGTGAAATTACATCCTATATGAGTCCAAGTATTCCAGAATATGTACTCACCTGATATCCAAGTATGACATGCAACAAAGCAGAAATGATGGATTTAAATTTAATAGTGTCACATCATTCAATCAATGAAGACTTAAACTTTGTAGAATGTTGGAAAAAAAGTCCATATCGCTATTACCTACTAGAATGGGGTTATTGCTTAATTGAGTTGAATTGAAACATTTAACCACTTGCAATCATCAAATAAACTTAATACCTGCTCTTTTAAATACTTCTATCCTCCTTAACTATAGTGATACGTTGAGTCTCATCCTCAACTATTAAATCATGCTTGATAAGTCACATTTTAAGAGGCCATTTCAGTTACTCAAGAAGCAAAACTCTGTTACTTCTGAACTCCAACTTATCTTCTTTGCCAGAAGTCACAAGCATATAACAAATGGTCATAACAAGAGAGGCACAGTCACACAAACACATGGATCTTAAGAATTTGGATCAGTGTTCCCAACTCAGACAATCAAAATATAATAATGTAAAATAGTAATACTTGGATGTTTATTTTAGAACTGCTAAATTAGTAACTCTAAGTCTCTTAGCAATTTGTAAACTTCAATCAATGTTAGCTACAAAGAATCTGCTTTGACTAGTGTTAAACCTTAGAAAACAAACTAAAGGCTAAGGCCAGCAATAACAAAAAATCTCTAATTGAGCTTCAATTCAAGCAGATCCCACAAAAAAAATCTACCATACCCAGACCATGTTAACAGAACTAAGAGACCAAAACCCTAAATTCAGTTATTAAACCTACATCACAATTAAAAGCCATAGAATAACATAAATAAATCTATTAATGAACTGCAGAAACCACATAATAGATATGAATTAATAATAGTAAACATTATAAATCCCACCTGAAATCCTCTCAGTGGGTTGACTCCTACCCAGCTTCACAGCATCAATACTGGATACAAAGGCAGCATAAAAGAGAATCCCAACAAAAACCCACTTCCAAATCTTCATTCTTTTAAACAGAAAATAGAAAAAATCAAAAGAAATCTGACAAAGAACCAACTCAAACAAGAACCTAAAGAAGCAGAGAGAATGGTTCTAGAGGATATGCCCAAAGGAGGAGATTTAGCAGAGAGAGGCTATAGTTGAAATGTCAAGAACAGGTAGTTACAGGGTTTTCTTAGAATTACAAGAAATGGGTTTGTTTCATCAAATAGAGAAACAAAAGAGCAAAGAGATTGATACTTGATAGAGAAGGCCAAGCAAATTTTGATTTTGAAGAAGCTTCACAAATCATAAGGTGTTATTCAATTACTATTTTTATTTATTTATTTATTTTTAAATTGGCACTGTATTGCTTTTTATATTCTGTGTGGTACGGTGGTTTGATGGAAAGTCCACCTCATTACCATATCCCAGCTACGTTGTTCAACTTTCAACCTGCTCTCTTTTTCTATTTTTGTGACTTTTACATTACAGTAGTATTGAAAATAGGGATCACAATTTGATCCGAACCGCTTCATACTTGCTTTGCCTTGAATTTAATGGGGCGGGTACAGATTTTACATGTAAAACTCATTACATATTTAGATTGAGTAGTGTATATTCGTCCCGAATCCGACTTAATTATACAAAACGGTAGATATCTTTCGTTATGTGGCTTTGATAATGTTTGTGATTTTTATAAACGAGCGTGATTTTTTCTTATGTGTTAAAAAATTCAATTTTATCTCGATAAGTAATATTTATTATATATTGTAACGAACGTGAATTACTTGTTACGAAAGTGATTCTTTCATAACGAGCTTTCACAATGTGTAACGAATGTAATATTGTTTTTTGTATGAAATTTTTGAAATTCAATTGATTGTAACGTTCGTTCAAAATGTATAACGTATGTTATCATTGCATATCAAATGGGTATACTTATCTTACCCGTCCTGTTCAATCCCCGCCCCGCTTCGAGTACGGAGCAGCGAGAGTACAAAAACATACTTAATTGGAAGGGGGCAGATAATGAGAAACTCGCCACATATCCGCTCCGCTGCCATCTCTAATTAAAATAAAAGAATTCTAAATAGGAATGGTCATGATATCGGTTGGGGACGACGATCCATTCTCCATTTCCATCTCCGCATCAATAATTTTCTTTCATCATGCTTTCGCTTTATTGTAGGACAATTTTTTTCATTTCCACTCCTGTGGAAATCCCATCCCTACAAGTATCTCCATTTCATCTTTTTTTTTTTTTTTTTAATGTTATAATTAGTAAAAGAAAAAAAAAAGAAAAGAATCAAGATTTTAGATTTTGTTAAAAAAATACAAATTTTGTAGTATGTATCTGTATGTATATATTATAATTAAAAAAATAAAATAACTATAGTAAAAGAAAACAAATATAAAGAATTAAAAATATATATCTTAATAGAAATTGAGATGATTTTCTTGTAAAATAGTTTTCTATGAAATGTAATTTGAAGAAAATTATTTGGAATCTTGGAGTTGTTAGATTGAGAGGTTTGATGTGGGAGACGAGTGAACTGTTATTATGTTAATACGAAAAAGAGAAAAAATTATAAATGATGGCTAACCATAATTCTAATATAACTTATATTTATAATAGACTAATAGTAATTATGAAATTATATATTAACAAATCCCCATAGGATGGGGAGTATAAGTTCCGTTCCTATCCATCTCAAAAAAAATTACATCTCATTCTTGCCCCCCACAAAAAAAGAATATGAAAATTCTACACCTCATTTGGGGTGGATCCCCACAGGAAACAAGGAATTTCCTCCTCATGCCTATCTCTAGTTTAAAAGAATAAATTAAATTTTTAATTTTTAATTTTTATTTCCATTTTCTAAAATACTCTAAAAAAATTGTGGAATTTATTTCTTCTAAATATAGTGCTATTTTTTATTTGTTACTAATATGTTTTATTTTATAGTTTAATATTAAATATAATATAACATTTATAAAATTATTTAATTAATTTCAATTAAATTAAATTATTAATTTAAAATATATTTTAAAATTCCATCCAATATGATTTAATTATTTTTTTGAACATTAACTCAAGTCTATATTTTGCCCATATGAAATATGTACATATGTACTTTTTAAATTAATCCTATAAGTACAATTATGATTTAATTCCAGTATGATTAATTTCACAAAATAATAGTAAAACATTTTCTATGTATATCAAATGTAAAAGTATATAAATTTATAAATAAATATGTTGATTTTATTATAAATCAAACAAACTACTAATACCATATAATAGTCACGCCCTGCAAATTAATGAAATAGTTAAATTTGATATTTTGTCCCACTTGTATTACTAAAAACTCTAAAAAAAAAAATCATGATAAAATGAATAGTAATTTTTTAAACATAGGAAAAAAGAATTTGATATGATGAAAATTCAACTCTAACAATACAAAAAGGAAGAAGAAGTAATATGTAAGAAATTATTTTTTATGAGAATGTTAGTAGGGAAAATAGTAATGAGATTGATTAGATCTCAATTTATTTATGGGTTATGGCATGATGAAAGTAATTTATGTTTTTCCATATCAAACAAAAATTATATTTCATTAGCTATAATAGACATTTATATAAGCACTTTTTGTAAGAAAATTATATTTAATTCCTACCCACACTGTGCTACCAACTACAAATTCATTATATCAATCTTGTTAGATTTTGTGGCCTTTTAGGCACTCAAGGCATTATTATTATTAATCTTTGGCTTCCCTTTAAAAATATTCCATATTTTAATTGTAAATCTTACAATTTCATGGGTAAATTACTATTTAATTCATAAAATTTGATCTAATTAATTAATTCGTTTTTATTTTTTAAAAAATTGAGGGAGATTTAGTATCACTGCAGTTTTTTTTTTTTTTCTTCAAATTTTAAAAAAATAAGTATTATAAAAAATTTTTAAAAAAATTTTTATTTTTTTTTATTTCTTTTATGTTTATCCAAAATCATTTTGAAAACAAAAAATAGAAAATCAAAAACAACAAATTCTGATTTTCAAAATCTTATTTTTATTTTTGAAAAACAAAAAGTATAAAATAGATTATGATACCGAACGGGCCTTAACTAATTACTCTCTCAATTTTAATTTCGTCTGACTATTTAGTTATTCCATATAGTTTTTATATTTTTTTTTTGTTAAATTTGTGAAAAAATAACTAAAATGCTCTTATATATATAATAAATATAATTTTAATTTTTTATTTAAAAATTAAAAAAAATTCAAATCAATAAAATTATATAATAATCATTTAATTATTCAATTTTATTAATATAATTAATTTTTTTTATTTTTTATTATATATAATAATTATATATTTATATAATAATAAAAAATTTTATAATTTGATGATATTAAATATAATTATTATATAAATATATAAATATTACTTACTTTTATTAATTTGAATTTTTTATTTTTATTTTTAAATAATAAAAATAAAATTATATTTATTATTTATACAAAGGTATTTTAGTCATTTTATATAAATATAAAAAAATATAAAAATTAAACGAAATGATTAAATAGTATGACAAAATAAAAATTAAAAAATTAATTAATTAATTTAAAATAAATAAATAAATTAAATTAAATTTTAAAAATTAAATAATAATTTATCCTAATTTCATTAAATGTGCCACTGACACAACAGTGATGATACTCGAAATTTATTTCTATTTTTGCCTATCCATATTTAGATGTGATAAGACATTCAACCACTAAACCAAATATCAAATTAAAATATACATAAACGTGTGGTCTCTGCCTACCGCCATTGAACAACTAGAGAAGAAAGTAACGTTAACCAAACAGTAGTTAATAAAAAATATATATATAGAATAATCTACTATTTAATCCATAAAATTTATATAATTAAAAAGTAATTTATTTATTTTGAGAAATTAATTAAATAGTATTTATATTTTACTTCTGTCAATCATATTAATTTATTTTATTTTTTTTTTAAATCAATTAAAAATATATAAAAAGATGAAAATACCTCTCATTTTAATTTAAATTATCCACTTGCACCAGTATCATCTTCACACCTTGTATTGGCTTTAAACTGTGAGTTTCGCACCTTGGATTCTCCAAAGTGAGAGAGCCACAAGTTAATTTTAGTGGTTGCTTCAAAATTTTCTCTCCCTAGCTAGTTATATTGAATATATTTCTGAGTCTTAATATTATATTGAGATTTGAGAGGCTGAGGAATAATGACTTTAGAAGCTATGCTTCTGCAACAAGACCTTTTTGGTTATGGCAGCTGCAGTGATTTCTACACTACTACTTACTACTATACCATGGATTCATAGTGGCTTTAGTCTTCAACTTCAAGGAACAGAAACTGCTCTGTATAATGTGAGTCTTGGGACCCTTCAACTTGTTCATTAATGGGGAATGGAATACAAATTCATCTTCTCAAGAAAACTGCCAGGGTGAGAGATTTTTCATGACTAGGAGGTTTTATCCGGCGGAAGGTCCGGTAACCACTGCTGGCCGACGAAAAAGACAACGTAGCTGAAGTTTCAAGAATCAGGAAGAAGTTGAGCATCAAAGAATGACTCACATTACTGTTGAACGTAATCGGAGAAAGCAAATGAATGAGTATCTCGTCGTGCTTCGGTCCATGGTGCCTCCCTCCTACGTTCGAAGGGTATATAGCCTTAAAATCCCTCTATCTATAAATTAAAATGAAAAGTACAAAAAAGCACATGTAGTTGGATTATTTTATATTTATGAATATGTGATTTTTTTTTTATAAAAATGGTTATGTAGTTTATTTCGTTAATAATTTGAGGTTTTTGCTCTGAATATTTTGAGTCAACGTCAACATGATATTTATGAATTTTATTTTTTTATTTATGTGACTATTTAAAAAAATAAAATATGAGATCCGCATGTGTCACATTAATTTCATATCAGTATTGACTAATAGTGTTAAGGTTATAAATTTTAAAGTGTTAACAAATCAAAACATATGATTTTTTATTAAAAAAAAAAATTACAGATATAATCAGGTAAAATCACAAAATATTTTTTTTTTATTTTCTTTTAAATTAAATATAAGGGTACTGATAGTCAACAACAGTACCAGAAACTACTAATAAGAATCTAAACAATTGAGCCCAGGCCTGGTAAGCTGGCTCCAAACAAAACAAATAGCCTGCCATAGAAGGAGTCAAGTAGTCAAAGTGTCCTTACCCAAAACCAGAACATGCATATATATCCTATAAAAGCCCTCAGCTTTTTGACTTTTGACCAACCTTTACCCTGATTATTAACAGCAATACAAAATTAAATCTACAAGCTCAGCTAACACGTGGTTTAAAACAGAATATTACGGATAAAAAAATCAAAAATAAAAAATTTATTTAATAATTCACCAAAAAAAAATATTTAATATAATATTAGATGTTTGTACATTATCTTTTAAGCTCATTAAAAAAAATAATTCAGCTCGAAAGAGTTAGCTCCGTTCACAAAGAGTTACAAGGAGTGCACTGCAGACACTGTGTGGTCAAACTTTTGGTGCGGACCAAATTCACATGTTGAGTATTTACATGCAGAGGTCATGGATTATTTTATGTGTGACTTATATAATTTTCTTGCCCATTTACATTTTATGAAAACGGTTTGTGGATTTCTTATTTTACTTAGGCGGTGTTTAATAATTTAATTTATTATTTAATTTAATATTTTCAGTATTTATTAATTTTAAAATAATTTAATAATATAAAATAATTTCAATTTAAAATTTTCAATTAGGTTAAAAACCACTTAAAATGGTAAATTAAAATATTTAACTTAAAATTTATGTTGAATACAATACGTGATTAAATTTTTAAATAATTTACATTTTAAAAACTATATCACATATATTATTAAGTACTTAAAATTCAGTATTTTATTTTCAGTTTTACCAATCACTACCTTAGTTGGAAAAAATACAAATCCAAAAAAGGATTTTCTATTTCTGAGACCTCGTTTGGGGTTGAATTTTCCAAAAGTCCTTTTCGACAAAAATTTTTAGGCTAAAGGTATAAATAGGGTCATCTCCTTTGAGCTGACGCTCAAGTGAACCCTTAATTTTATTTTATTTTTTCTCATTAGATCCTTAACATTTTCAAAATGACACATATAAAACCCTTGCTTTATAATTTAGAATTTTTGTCAAGTGATGTTAAAAATAAAAAATTAATATCTATGCACCTATATATTAATTTTTATTTTTGCATAAATATTTTTTCAACTATTTATAAAAAAATTAATATTTGTGAAATTTAAAGTTAATAAAATTAATTAATTAATTAAAATATTATAAATTTAATTTAATATAAAATGACTCCTTAGTCCTTATACATTAAAATATAATTTATAAAAAAAATATTCTTATATAAAATATTAAAATATTATTATATTTTAAAGTAATATAATTATTTTGATTTATTTTTTATATATAATTGTAGAGAAAAATTATATACTCATTACAATTTGTTATTAATTTATTAAAATTACATAAGAAAATTATATAAAATAAAAACTTTTATTTGCTTTGATTAGTTTATTATAACTAATTACTTTTAATTTTAAAAAAAATATTTTTTCATATCAATATAAAGCACAAATATTATAGAGGGAGGATTTTATATGTGTCATTTTAGAAAGGTTAAATGTCTAATATGACAAAAAAAATATATTAAGGGCTTATTTAATCATCAATACAAAGGAGATGGTCCTATTTGTACGTTTGGCTAATTTTTTATATTATTTTTTCTTAAAAGCAGATAAATTGATATTTTTTTCAGAAATATGTTTAAAAAACAATTTATAAAAAATAATAAAAATAAATCAATTAAATAAAAAAATTTCTAAAAACGCTTTTTTAATTCCTAACAGTAATCTCAAATACACCCTGAGTATTTGTCCATGGATGAAAAGGTATTATGGGTATTAAAAAAAATAATTTTTTTTTAACATAATTTGTAAAAAAAAATAAATGGAATGACTAATATGACTGATAGAAGCAAAATACAATAATTATTTAGTTAGTTTCTCATTAATTATATCAAATCCAAAAATTAAATAATATTTTATCCAAAAAATAAATAATAAAAAAACGTTAACCAAACACTGTTTCTCCCCCCCCACCCCCCCCTTATTTATAGGATACCTCCCATCCCGATCCAATGCTCAAATGTTTACCTGTTTATCCATTTCCAACGTCGCACATTTAAATTCAATTCAATTCAAACAGCTAAGTGTTAAATCATAACAATTAGTGATGTGCTCAGAAATAACTCCGATCTCTAGCACACGTGTAGGCGATCTTCGAATCCTGTAAGACAGCAGGTTAGAGGGTCCAGGCGATGTGCCTAGGGCACCACTCCGATGTTTAAGTTAGAAAGGATGGAGATTAATAAGCTTTTTATCACTGAGAAGTATTTAGAATTGCGTTACCCGTTTAATGGAGAAAATAGCTCTTTTTATAGTGGAGTGCCCCAAGGTACCGAATCCTTCTTGGACTCGGATTTATTCTTTTTCAATATTGTATATGGAGATGAATTGTAGTTTCATGATCGGATATGGACTGTTTGGGCGAACCTCTGATTCGTCTAGGGCGATCAGTTTATATTTAGGATGCATCAATTAGAGTGGTTGAATATTGTCAATGGTACATAGTTTAATTAATTGAAGCTGAGATTCTGAGAGTTTGAATCTCATTCTTATATGCAGAATGTTTAATTTGTTTGAATTTATTTCCAATCCATATATATATATTACAACGTGGTTCCTCAATCAACATGTGTTATCATTCAATTGATTATACTGTTTTCAATTTTTAAGAATAAGAATTGACAATCTTCAGAAATTTTAAAGTTACCAATTAGAAGATTGGTGAAGCTGGATACCCCCTTCTAAACTTAATCAAATCCATCAACATTTCCCTGGTCTTGTTTTCATGGACAAGGGAGGACAGAAGATCGAAAAATATTAGCACGAATCTTTTGAACTTTGAGACGGCCAATGCAGAAAAAGAATTTTGGTAATATTTGTTTCAAATCTCCCAAATAATTTAAAATTCCATTTTTATTCATAAAAATGAAAATATCTTATAATTAATGTAAATAATAAAAATTTTCATCTCACAATTTCAGGAAAATTGTTACCTACACTAAATATATAAATTTATCTCATACACCAAATTAATAAGTAATAAGATATTTTAACTAATATAATTTTTTTATCTATTTTTTACATTGATATTATTTTTTACTTTATGTATTTTTATCTCATTAGATTAGTTTATATATTCAGTATAAGGAAAATTTAACCCACAATTTCATCAATCTTAGTGCTTAAAAAAAAAAAAAAAAACCCCTCTTTCTCTTGTATGGCATTTTTGTCTCTTTACTTGATCACTAAGCGAGACAGGATAGGTTCGGAATATATTAAAACTAGTTGAGATCTTTATTTTTACCCAATCCACTAATAAACATAATTTTTTTTTAATATGAATTCGGCCTAAAATAATAAAATGTATTAAAAATATTAATTTTTTAATTAATTAGATAAATCAAGTCGGTATAATTTTTAAATTCAATTTATTTACAATATGGATTTCAAATAAATCAAATTGGATAAGAACAAATCCAACGGATTTAAGATTCATTTATACTATGCATGAATGAGGATAAATTTAAAGAGAATGAAAGGGAATGAAGGAAAAATTAATATTCATCTTATTTGGCATCTATTTTTTTTTTTTTAAAAAAGGAAAGGGATCAATTAACCTCTATTCCCCCTATATAAGTTGAAATTGATTACACCCCAAATTAGGGTGTAAAAAATTTCGACTCTTGATCGGAGATTACAATTTATTTGTATAATCTTTTTTACCCTTATTAATTTAACAGTATTCCATATAAATTCTTATATATATTTTACATTAATATAATCCTATAAATATTTTTTTATATTTGAATATTTCAATAATATTAGTTAGAATTTTTATTGCTTTTCTAAAATCATTTCTAACTTAAATGTAATAAATTTATTTTTTTTATTATTTTAATAAATTCATTTCAATGTATCTAATTCTATTTCAAAATTATTAATAGTGATCTCAAGTTTTTATTATTTAAAAATAATTTTTAAAAATTTAACGTGACTAGTAAATTTATTTTTATTGAAAATTTATGAGTGTCCTTTTTATTATTTATTTGATATTTTTTTACAATTATAATTTCCGTCATTTCATTTTCATCCAAACAAAATAACATTATTTTTCCTCCATTTTCTTTATTAATCAAATTTTAATTTACCAAATAAAATAAATTAAAATTTTTTACATCCCATCTCCTCCCCTCCTCTTCCTTCTCCTCCCTGTAAAATAACTTTTCATCCCCTCTTTATCCTGTTGCATGCGTGGTGTTAATGGAAGCTAGGCTGGAACATCAGCTTCACATTAATTAAAAACTATGTAATTGTTGCCTGACGATTGCAATTAATACGTACTGCTGGTGGTAGAATAGTAGGTAGTACATTTTCCTATTATGATATTGATAATTTAAAAGGGTGGGCTAGACAGTCGTGATTGATTTAATTGAATAGTCTGTTCCGCTTTGAGTTTGTTCATTTTCATTTAATAAATTATTCAAACTGAAATTATAATTAATTTTTATAGTTTTAATTTTAATTTAAAATCGATTAATTTTAATTTTATTTTTAGTTTGAAGCTGATTTCTTTATTATAATCTAAAATTAATTTCGAATTAATTTTTTATTACATTAATTTTGATTAAAAATTAATATAAAATAATTAAATAATTTAAAATAAAATTTTAATAAATAATAAAATTTATTAAAATATAATTATATATTTAAAAAAATTACATTTAATTCTCACGTTAATTAACTTGCCAATTACCATACAAAATCTTTTTTTTTTCACCTATACAACCAATCTAAATGCAATATATTTCAATTATATAATATATTTGTATATAGTCAAATCCATTAAAATGAAAAAAATTTGCTCCAATCAATTTATGTACACAACTATTTATTTATTTATTTTTTATTCCAAACTGGAATTACCGATTTGTAAACCATAACCAATGATTTTGATTTGATTTGGCCGATTTTGGTATGATTTTATTCAACTCTAAGTGGGGCTATTCCATAAATTTTCTTTCTTGAGAGGGACATAAAAGAAGGTCAAGTTGTAAGGGCAAGGGGGCAAGGCAATTAGTTCATAGATTTGATGGCAAGAAGTATTAAGCAATTGCCAAATAGAAGTATGATTATCATACATAATGCTACTTGCAAGATATGGGATATTATAAATTTAAATATTGAGGATAAAATTAATGGACATTATAAATTATTTTTTATATATTCTATTAAATTTATTATTTTTTCAAATCTTTAATATAATTTAGTATTCCATAAAATATATATATATATATATATATATATATATATATATAGAACCTGCATACTTTTCAATCAAATGATTTCTTCATTATTGAAGTGATTTTTAATTTTTATGTAATTTGTGAAATTATAAATGAGGACCTATATATGTAGGTAATGAATATTGTACTAAAAGTAATAATAACAACAAATTACTTTTTAGTTGACCTTCCTTGTTCGCTATAAATCATCTCATCATAAAAATTGTAGATATCAATCAAAATCTCCCTCCTTTTTTTTTTTTTTTTTTTGCAAGATGCAATTAATGAATTTATTGCTATTTGTATTCCATCTCTTGTTCTTTATATAATTAGGGTGTGGAATGGAGCCATGGAAGGAAGGGCTTAAAATTAAGAATTAAACAGATCAAAGAAATTATAAGTGCGGAATTACTTAAATGGAAGAAAGTGATATTAAGTTCAGTAGTAAAAGCAATGAGATAGAGCACACCAAAATATGTCTCATGAGAACCTCTCGTGAAAGCCAGGATCCTTCTTCTCCAAGGTATGCTCTAGTAGCTAGCTTGAATTTTTTTTTTTTTTTTCCCTTATGTTTATTGATCCCACCAAGCAGGGACGAATCAAAAACTTAATGTTTGGAGGGGCCAATATGATAATAATAAATATTATCTGTTAGTATAGATGCGGGATCTAGTAGAGGGTATGACTTGTAAGCAAAAGAAAGAGGAATAAGGAGCTCCCCGAGGGCTGTCTCGGTAAGGAGGCTCCGACGCTTTAGTCAGAGAGAGGATAATGAAAGAATGTATTGAATCTTATGAAAGTGATATGAAAGTTACCTTTATATAGGAGAGAATAGGGACCCCCTACGGGCACTTGTCCTGCTAACTTGAGCAACTTACAAGCATGTCAATTTTTGGACGTATCAGGAGCCCCCCACTCCTGAGTCTGATCGAGACTTCTGAAGAGCAGGTGAAGGGAGTAGATACATCTTTTCATTGCTTGTGATTCATCTCTATTATTTGCCATTTTGATTGCATCTAGTGAGCTTGACATGATAGCTGTTAGATGCTTGAGGTTGTTGGATGCTCATGTAATGAGGCGAGCTGAAGAGCTCGATATGAAGGCAGTTGGGTGCCTGAATGATGATGCGAGCTGAGGAGCTCGATCTGAAGACAGCTGGGAGCCTGAATGATGATGCGAGTTGAGGAGCTTGATCTGAAGGCAACAGGATGCCTGAATGATGATGCGAGCTGAGGAGCTCGATCTGAAGGCAACAGGGTGCCTGAATGAAGATGCGAGCTGAAGAGCTCGATCTAAAGGCAGCAGGGTGTCTGAGTGATGATGCGAGCTGAGGAGCTCAATCTGAAGGCAGCAGGGTACCTGGATGATGAGGTGAGTTGAAAAGCTCGATATGAAGGCAGCATGGTGCTTGAATGATGATGCGAAGTGAAGAGCTCAATCTGAAGGCAACACAGTGCCTGAATGATGACGCGAGCTAAGGTGCTCGGTCTGAAGGCAGCAGGGTGCCTGGATGATGAGGTGAGCTGAAGAGCTCGATATGAAGGCAGTAGGGTTCCTGAATGATGATGCTAGCTGAAGAGCTCGATCTGAAGGCAACAGGGTGCATGAATGATGACGCGAGTTAGGGTGCTCGGTCCTGCTGCCTGAATGATAATGCGAGCTGAGGAGCACGATCTGAAGGCAGTAGGATGCCTGAAGGATGATGCGAGCTGAAGAGCCCAATCTGAAGGCAGCAGGGTGCCTGAAGGATGATGCGAGCTGAAGAACTCGATCTAAATGTAGTGGGGTGCCTGAATGATGATGCGAGTTGAAGAGCTCGATTTGAAGGCAGCGGGGTGCCTGAATGATGATGCGAGCTGAGGAGCTCGATCTGGAGACAATATGATTGCCACATTATAGTGTGGTTTTATGGTCTTCGGTGGTATTCAGGTCTTCGTTGCCACTATATGTGGACTTACAGATTCCTAATAGCTTCAAATCTTCGTTTGATGTCTTCAGATAACTGTGCCTTCTTGAGGAAGGTCTTAGATAAAATTATACCTCACTGAGAGGCCTTAAAGAATTTGCCTCGCTGATAGAGGAGGACTTTGTAAACTCGCGAAGCCCCCCACTTCCAGATAGAGGTCTTCGGATATCTTGCTTCGTTAATAGAGGGCTTTATAATAATGTGCCTCGTCACTCAAGGGCTTAGATAATCATATGCCTCACGTAGAGGACTTTAAATATTTGCCTCGCGTAGAGGACTTATAAAATATGTGAAGCCCCCCACTCTTTGGTAGAGGTCTTTGAATAATAAGGTGCCTCACTTACTGGAGGACTTAGAAAATCTACCTCGTCGCTCAAGGTCTTTAAGAAAACTTGCCTTGCTGACCGAGGATTTACAGAAAATCTGTCTCACTGATAAATGACTTTTATATAATTTACCCCACTTGAGGGTCTTTAAGAAAATCTGCCTCACAGATGGAGGACTTTAGATAATAATGTGCCTCTCTCGTGGGAGGACTTATAAATCCACCTCGTCGTTCGAGGTATTTAGATAATAAAGTGTCTCGCTCATAGGAGGACTTAGAGAATATACCTTCTTAGAGGTCTTCATATAATATGCCTCAGTAATCGAGGATTTTAAATAATTTACCTCGCTCATAAGAGGGCTTTGGCATTGCCTTAACAAGGGCTTAGATGCATGAAGAAAGGTACGAGCTGAAGAGCTTGATATGGAGGCAGTTAGATGCTTGAATAGAGATATGAGCTGAGAAGCTCGATCCGAAGGCATTTGGATGCCTGGATAGAGATATGAGCTGAGGAGATCGATCCGGAGTAGACATATTCATGGGCCGGGCTTGGGTTTGAAAAATGTTCAATTTTTCAAAGGCCCAGCCCGATCGGCCTGTAATTTTCTTTAATAATCGAAGCCCAAAACTCAGCCCATGAACAGGTCTAATTCGGAGGCATCTGGATGCCTGGATAGAGATACGAGCTGAGGAGCTCGATCCAGAGGCAACTGGGTGCCTGGATAATGATATGAGCTGAGAAGATCAATCTGGAGGCAGCTGTGTGCCTAAATAGAGATGTGAGCTGAGGAGTTCGATCTGGAGGCAGCTGTGTGCTTGGATAATGATACAAGCTGAGGAGCTCGATCTGAAGGCAATTGTGTGCCTAGATAATGATACGAGCTGAAGAGCTCAATCCGGAGGCAGCTATGTGCCTAGATAGAGAGGTGAGCTGAGGAGCTTGATCCAGAGGCATCTGTGTGCCTGGATAATTTCTGTAGTTGAGTAGCTTATGTGGAGGGTCAAATAATTGCTTTTATGTCTGTCTTTAATTTTGTTTGTATTTTTGCAGACGTCATTAGCTACTTATTTTCCCTTCTTCGAAGAAGGAACAACTTATGGTTTCTTTTGTCTCACTTGAAGAGCTGAAGCATTTTACCTCACTTGGAACCCTTCGTAATATGCCTCGCCAAATGAGGTCTTAGAATAATAAAGTGCCTCACTTGGAGGTCTTAAGTGCCTTACCTTGGTAAGGGCTTTGGCCTTGCATTAACAAGGGCTTTGTCTTCACTTTGATGAAGATAATACCTCACCTTGATGAGGTATTTGGCCTTGCCTTGATAAGGGTTTTTTCTTTGCCTTGATAAGGGTTTTTTCTTCGCCTTGACGAAGATAATACCTCACCTTGATGAGGTCTTTGGCCTCGCCTTGATGAGGGCTTTGACCTTGCCTTGACAAAAGCTTTTTCTTTGCCTTGACGAAGATAATACCTCACCTTGATAAGGTCTTTTGGCATTGCCTTGACGAGAGCTTTGGCTTTGCCTTGACATAGGCTTTTTCTTCGCCTTGACGAAGATATTACCTCACCTTAATGAGGTTTTTGGCCTCGCCTTGACGAGGGATTGTTGTATCGCCTTAGCGAAGAACTTGTTGTCTCATGTTATTTGCGGATTGAACTTGTCATCCGAAGACATCTCTGAATTGCTGTAAATAACATATACAACAAACTTCTGCCTAATTGGGCAGTTTGTTAGTAGCAATGAGAATATTTTTAATATTTTTAATCTATAATGAAGAGTTATTCTGATATGGAGGGACTTACTCCCTCGCAAAAAGAATGGATTTGCTTGGAATCCATTTGAGGAAAATAACATGCTTTTAATATAAATTTCGAATTTTAAGCAATAAATTGCATGTAAAATGACATTTGATATACGCAATTAATCATGAATGTGATTCTCAGATATGTCATGGCATTTTATGTTGCATGATCATAACATATAATTTATTCATGCTAAAATAGGCATAGATTTGCATTTTATTCAAGCAATTGATATTGCGAAATTAAATGTAAAGCATGAAAAATATTAAAAACATATCTGTAATGGCGCGATCGGCCTCAGAGATTGGTCGGAAGAATTTCTAGATCCATAAAGATGCATTCTGAACCAAAAAAGTAGCTTTTTCGCAGTTCGATTAATTACTTTGTGGTATTTGAATGCGTGTTCGGGATGAAATTTAGACGAACGGGCTTCGAATCAGCAATGAACACGCAAAATGAAGAATTTTGAATTTTCGAGCCTCGTCGGCGCGTGGCCGAAGCCTCTTCGGCGACGATGTTTGGAGTCTAGGAAGATACCTCCAATTTAGTCTCGACGCCAGGAGTTCAGAAATATGCTTCACTCGCCGTGATTCTTTGCCGTTTGGCCAGAAATGGCATGCAAAGTTTCAGTGGCCGATTTTTCGATCTCCTTCTTAGGTGAAGTTTTGGCTACATGGTTAGTATCGAAATGAAGTTGGGATTGAGACGAATCCATGGACACCAAAATCTCTAGAAATGGAGCTCTATATCGACCGAAAACTGCATCGAAAATTTTCAGTGGCCGCCGACTTTGGATGGGAGGTGCGGTTGTTTCCGGCGTCGTTTCACTGCGGGATTCTGGTAGTAAACCGATCGGGACTTGGGCTTTCATTGGGCAGTGGCAGTGATATCTACCGGTGGCCGGAGGCGGACGAACGGCGAAGCGGTGGCTTTTTGGTTACTTTTCTCTCTTCTCCCGATTCTCTTTCCTCGATTTATGCCACTTTTTTTTATTTTTTGATCTATTGGTGATCATTTTTTATGATTGATGAATCCAAAGTGGTTGGATCAATGATGGTGATAACCAGGAAAATTTAAAATGACCGAAAATGTAGAATCCGGTGAAAATATTGAGCTAGGAACACATATTTTCTGTGCCGTTCCCCATAGATGGTATCATTCTGATAAGAATAATTATCTGCTAGTGTAGATGCGAGATCTAGTGGAGGGTATGACTTGCAAGTAAGAGAGAGAGGGGTCAGGAGTTCCACGGGAGCTATCCCAATGAGGAGGCTCTAACGCTCTAGTCAAAGAGAGAATAGTGAGAGAATATATTGAATCTTATAAAAGTTATATGAAAGTTACTTTTATATAGAGGAAAATGGGAACCCTCTACGGACACTTGTCCTACTAGCTTAAGCGGCTTATAAGTATGTCACTTTTTGGAGGTATCACAATCGTTTAAGAGTTGTGTGGTATACTTGATGTATAGATAAATATAAATTTATAATTGTCAAATCGCTCATTTTTAATTTTGATGATTATAAATAAATTTCATTTAACAGTCAAAATTAAAAATGAGCAATCTGACGATTATAAATTTATATTTATCTATAAATTACTTAGAAAATTATTAAGAGATGCAAAAATAAATTAAAATGTTATATAGTTAAAACTCTAAAAGCCAGTATTTTTTATTCTTTTTAATTGAAATATATTAATTAGGAATAACTGTATTGTCTTTTGGCTTCTTATGTTCATAGCTTTTACAAGATTGGAAATCAAAACTAATACAATTTGTTTTCATTAAAGAATAAAGCCAAATAATTTTGTGATAAATGTCAAGAAACTATATTTTAAAATTATCCATTTAATAGTTTAAGATTTTCATAATTATATTTTCAATAATTTTAAAGTAAATAAATTAAATTAGTTAATCTCATTGATTTCCCTATTGGGACTAAATTATTTAAGCTTAGCGATGGTTAATTATTGATGGGTCATAATGAGGGGGCCAAATTTACCAAAAGTGCACTTTAAATAATACAATTTTCTTGGCCCTTGCTATTAATTGTTTCCCATGTTGAAAAAAAAAAAAAAAAAAAATCCCTGGCCCCCTTGTGCATTCGTCCCTGCCATGCACTAAGTCAACCTGAAATTTTCTTATGAATAATTTTAATTTTTAATTTACATTTAACTTTGACTCATGAAGTTTAAACTCAAAATCTCACAATTTTAGAGATATTTCCAATCAATAATAGTAATATTGAAATATGTTATATTAAGTTTATAACCACTGAACATTAACTAATTAAGTGATAGTAGACTAGTTTTGAGGACAGTGAGATTTCAATCATATAGAGTCCAATAAATCAAAATAATATATTGGATTTGCAGGATGTGGATGACCTGACACTAGGAAGATTTCTGAGAGCTCGTGTTTTAGATATCCAAAGAGTTTGTATGATGTTTCTCAAATACTTGAAATGGAGACGTGAATTTGTTCCAAATGGCACCATTTCTCTATCAGAGATCCCAAATGAAATTGCACAAAATAAGATATTCGTGCAAGGATTTGATAAGAAAGGACGTCCCATAACAGTTATTTTACTTTATAGACATTTTCAAAACAAACAAAGCCTAGATGAATTCAAGCGTATGAAAATTTTAATTAATTAATTATACCTTCTATTTCTTTTTCTTTAAATATATATATATCTTATGGCTTAACCTTGATGAATAGAATTAGCCTTAATTTGATATGTTATTAATAATGGTTGAATATGCAGGTTTTATATAGTGTTCAGCCTGGATAAAATAAGCACAAAGTAATGTAATATTATTTTCTGAGTCAGTCCACTTTTTTAAGATATATATATATATATATATATATATATATATATATATATATATATATATATATATATATATTTATTTATTTATTTATTGAATATATATTTAAGGGAAGATATTGAATTAATTGTTGATGCATAATTAGGATCAAGGGTGGAACTAGGAAGAGCTGGCCCCCCAAAACTCATAAATATTAGAAAATTACCTCTAAAATTTTATTTAATTTTTTAAAAATATAGCAATGGCCTTCCAAAATTCTTTATATTATAAGTATATTCTCATATTTCATATTTACTTTCATTTGTATTCTCACTTTATATTTATTTAATCCCTCTAAATTTTATATTCTAATTCTGCCCCTGATTGGAATACCATGAAAACAAGATAAATTTGTTGGCATAATAGATTTTAAAGGATGGGAATATGCAAACAGTTATATTCGCAGATACTTTGCTGCTCTATTCATTTTACAGGTACATATATAGTTAGAATTTACATTATCAAACAGCTTTTAGTTAAGTAATATTGAAATTATTTTTAAAATTTAAGCTAAATTAAAAGAAAATTTTTTAATATTTCAGTTATAATTTTAGAGTACAATGTACATACTATTAAAAATTTAAAAGGTAAAGAATATTATTTTAAATTAGTAATTGTGATATCAAATAAACCTAAATGTTTTGTTTCTTATTACTCATTCAAATAAATCCTAAAATATGTAAGAAATTTATTAATGAAGAAAAATTATTTCCCTGGCAATTGCAGGAATGTTACCCAGAAAGATTAGGGAAGATGTTTCTTGTGCACGTACCTTACATTTTTATGGCAGTCTGGAAAGTTATTTACCCTTTTATAGACGATAACACCAGGCAAAAGGTTAGCGTGTGTTTTTTACTTTTTGAGAATTATTATCACTAATTTTCATATTCAATCCTTTCTTGAAAGAAACTTTTCTTTTTTTTTTTTTAAGAAACCAAAATGTTCTATTTCCAAACTTAATATAAAAATTATTAAAATTAACAAACTATTAGATTTCTTTTTTTTTTTTTTTTTTTTTAAATAAAAGGAATATTTCATTAATAATGATTAATCAGTACAACTTAGAACAGAAAAATAAATTTAATTGCGTTCAAAAAATATATATAAATCTTATTATAAAAATGAACTTTTCCTTTGAGTTTTATTAATCGTGTTAACATAACAATTGTATATGGCACATTGGCTGCGTTTGGCATATCGGCATGAAACACATTTCACTCAATAGCTATACTAAATCACAAATCGACTTCATTGTTTTTAAACGAATCCGATATTATAAATATCATACTCAAACTCCTCATAATTCCCATGACGGAATACAAACAAATTCCTATAAAGGAATACAAACAAACTTTCATAAAAGAAGACTAAAAAAAAAAAAAAAAACTTATTAAATCTCATAAAAGGGATAACAAAACTCATAAAATAGATGAAAAACAAACTTAAATTCATGTTTAGAAAGAGACAAATTTACATATATTTCTTATTGAAAATAAAAACTAAACACAATAAAGAAAAATAAACAACCGTCGACCGAATAAAAATCAACGGTGGTTCAAACAATAAATTTTAAAAAAAAACTAAAAAGTAAGTTGAGAGAGAAGACGGTTAGGGTTTTCTAAGATAGCCCAAGTTTTTATGAGGTTTCAAATTTATAATTTAACAGTTTTGAAAATAATTTTAATATTATTAATTTTTTTAAAAAAATCATTCTTGACAATTTATATATAATAAAAATAAAAATTAACAAACTCCTAGTTAATATATATATAATTTTTTAATTAATTAATTAATTAATTGTGATTTTTTTAATTAATTAATTAATTAATTGTGATTGTTGATGCCATGAGATAGTATTTGTGGATAACAAGAAGATGAAACCCACTCTCTTAGAAGAAATGGATGAGAGCGAAATGTCAGAGATATACGGTGGCCAATAGCCATTAGTTTCAAATAGACATGTTTATGGGCTTGGGTATCGGTCCGGTCTGTCCAAGTCCGCCCGAAAAAATTTGGATTTGGACATATTTTTTTTTTCCTTAGGCTCGCTCGAACCCGAACCCGAAAAAGCCTGCCTATTTTTTGAACAGGTTTGGAAATATTATTTCTTTGAAGCTCGTTCGACAAATCCGATCCACCCGAAATATTTACATGTAAAAAATTACATATTTTTTTAATGCGGACTAGGCTTGATCAAAATAATAAGCTCGTATGGTCGGGCCGGGTTTAGACTTAAGCTTGAAAAGTCAAGCCCGGTCCCACCCGCAATTTGAACATATGTAGTTCCAAATTACAAGATTTAAAATTCCAAGTCAAAATTATTAACTTATTATCAAATTTAAATATTAACCACTTATATATATATTAGTTCTGGTGGATGAGAACTAAGCAAATAGAAAATAATTTAAATTCCTATTTTAAAATGTGGGGACTGTAGGTTAATATATAATTGAAATAAAATTATTCTGGTATGTATACTTAATTTGCTTCAGATATATATGAACATTTGAGTGAAATAATATCATTTATTTTTAGTTATCATCTTAGACCTTTTAACTCATTATCAATCTTTGTCCATTCAGCCTTTAAATTTTATATTTCTTTTTTCACGTAAAGGCTTTGTCAAGAGAAATTAATAAATTAAAATTACAATATATT
>CATKHJ010432843.1:0-12147 GCA_949750685.1 Vernicia montana | reverse complement strand
GGATCTGAGCTCCACTTCGAAATTAGGAACTTCGGAATGAGATAATAAAAACTTGGATTGAAATAATTTTGGTGGATGTGGTGTTTGAATATGGAAAAGTGGTTTTGTACATCGAAGAGACGTGTTTCAGATTCCCCTCTCTCCTTCTTCCTTCCTCCCTTTTTTTAAAGGAAATAAAGACTATTTATAGAGGAAAGGTAGAGCCCAGAGGCAGTGGCGGTAAGGACGGCGTGCCGGTGCCAGCGGCGGCATCGGCAGCATGACGTCGGTATGAAGCACATGCCGTCTAGGTGGGCCCAAGCTTGGCCCACCTAGGGCTTGGTCTGGGTTTAATATGGTCGGATTTGGTTCAGGTTTGACCTAGTTTTTGCACTGGTTTTGGTCCGTTTTGGCCCGTTTCTGATCCGATTTGAGCTCGGTTTGATTCTACAGGTTTGTAATTGAAAACTGGTCATCTGGGGGTATAATTTTAAGGGTTCACAGCTTGCCCCCTCATCATAATTGGCTTTGTTCAAAAGGCGATTCTGATGATAGTGAACCTGGAGAGTATGTTTGGAGTAAAGAACCAAAATGATGTCTTGGTTAGTGTTTAGACATGAAAGTGATATTCCCTATCTGTTTAAGAAAATAAAAGTTATAATCCCGATCTATTTAGGAAAATATATATTCCCAGTCTATTCTGGGTAAAAGATATAATCCTGATCTGTTTGGAAAAATAAGAATTACAATCCCAGTCATGTTGGGAAGAAGATCCTAAGGCTATCTTAGGATAGGTCTGATTTTGAAAGGGAAAACCTTATTCAATTTTAAGGTATGGATCCTAAGTCTGTCTTAGGATGGTTTGATTTTGAGATTGATTAGTGCCAATATGTCTTGGCGATTGTGATTGATTGGTTTGGGTGAAAGAAATCCCCCTTGGTATCTTTGGGAAAATGGTCCCGGTCTGAGTCTAGGTTTCATCAGAATTGATCTGTCTGGTAGACAATTCTAAAGATCATGAAATGATCAAGTCTGATAGGATGATTTGGATGGATTGGTCCTTTCTAGTAGGACAATGTGATTATCCTCTCTGATAGGAAGAAGTGATGGTCCTTTCTGATATGATGATAGTTCGTCTTGTTACAGGAGCTCTAATTAGAAATCTATGATGAAATGCTTCTGACTATGCAAAATTGATGAATTGGAGAACTTGAACTTTTGAACGGCCAATTTGGTATAAAAGTACTAATCATTGTAGAGGAGGGTGCCCCCATCTTGGAATGATAAAGGACAGTGGCTCAATTGTTTGGCCCGAGGTTGACAATCAAGGCAAGGTCAGGTTTTGGCCTTTGGAGGTTATGCTTTTGAAAGGCTTAGGTTAGGTTTGGCCTGTTTTGGAAGTGATAATGTTTGGAAGGCTCAGTCAGGGTTTTGCCTGAAAGGTGAAGATCATGCTTAAAAGGCTCAGTCAGGTGTAGCCTGGCTTGGAAGGCTAGGTCGGGTTTTGCCTTTAGGAGAGATTTTATGGGTTGACTTTGTGTTACCCATCTGTTAAGAGTCTGCCTCTGGAAATGACTTTTGGAGGTGTTTTTGACTAGTTGACTTGCAAGCTTAATTTTGCTTATTCAAATGACTTAGATTTTAGAGATGTTTTTGCCAATGAGGTTTTTAGGCTTGGAGGGATAATATGTCTTGCCAAGGTGACTTGGGCTTGGAAGAACTGTCTGCTGTGTTGGCTTTGGTCTTTTGGAATGACTGTCTGATTTGCCAAAGTGGCTTGGGCTTGGAAAGACTGTCTGATTTGCCAAGGTGGCTTGGGCTTGGAAAGACTATCTGATTTGCTAGGGTGGTTTAGGCTTGGAAGGACTGTCTGATTTGCCAAGGTGGCTTGGGCTTGGAAAGACTATCTGATTTTCCAGGGTGGCTTATGCCTGGAAGGACTGTCTGATTTGCCAAGGTAGCTTGGGCTTGGAAGGACTGTATGATTTACCAAAGTGGCTTGGGCTTGGAAAGACTATTTGATTTGACAGGGTGGCTTGGGCTTTTGACTAGTTCGGGCCCTTTTGAATCAGCCTAAGGATGATAGGCCTTTAGAAGTCATGGGTTGACTTTTGGTTTTGCCAAGGAAAATGGGCCTTAAGGATCATGAGTCTTGAGAGACTTAGGATTTTTGGTTCTGCTAATAGACTTGGCCCTCTTGTAAGATGGTATTGTGCCAAGGAAACTTGGGTTTAAAAGGATTCATGAGTCTTGAGAGATTTTGGATTCTGTTGGGTTTTACCCTTGTAATATGATATTTTACCAAGGAGATTTGGGTTTTTGGTGGGCTTGGCCCTTGGAAGATTTAACCGAGGAGATTTGGGTTTTTGGTGGGCTTGGCCCTTGGAAGATTTAACCAATGATATTTGAGTTTTTGGTGGGCTTTGCCCTTGGAAGATTTAACCAAGGAGACTTGGGCTTCTGGTGGGCTTGGCCTATAGGATTTTACTAAGAAGACTTGGGTTTCTAGTGGGCTTGGCCCTTGGGATTTTACCAAGGAGACTTGGGTTTGAAAAGTCGGTAGGCCTTATCTGGCTTAGGCCCTTTTTATCAGTGTTAGGGAGGTTGTATGATTTTGCTTTTGTAGCATGATTTATGGAGAAGATAAGCACGACTTATCTTATTGTCTGAGATTGAATAGACTTTTAGAGTGACAGGACTCTTGAGAAGACACTAAATTGATTGGGATGACGACTTAGAAGACGTGCCCCTTGAATTGATGATAGGAGTTATTTAGTTTTTATGACAAGCGTTTTGAAGGATTTGTGCCCAATGAATGAGAATGGCTACTTAGTTGTTTGAACTAAGAGACATGATGGATATTTTGAATGATATACCCCTATTGATTTATAAGGGTAACTTGACAGGTGACATGAAGGATATGCCCCTACTGGATGAAAAGGGCAACGTGACGGATTTGACAGAAGATAATTTGAAAGGCGCGCCCCTTAATGAGGGATTAGCTGAAAGATGATGACTTTAAGATGATATGCCTTTAATGTGGGATAAAAGCATAAAGAATAGAATCATTTGATCATAATGATTTTTCTCTTCTTGTTAGCTCTAACTTTTGCCCGAGCCGCCTTTTCGGGTTTTCAACTCAACGAGCTTGCTCTAATTTTTACCTAAGTCACCCTTTTGGGTTTTCAACTTAGCGAGCTAATCAATGAATTTTGGCATTTAAAGATTATTCCACTATGATTTGTGTTTCTGTTGTCCTTCGTCTTAGAGCTTTGACCTTTGTCTAGACCATTTCATTGAATTTTGGTCCAGAGAGAAACCTTGTGGGGACATCGGGTCTTTTTTGAGATTGTTGCCCCTTCTTGAGGTTCGATATTTGATTACCCAAAAGTGCAATGGGTAACTTTATTGGATTGCCTTTTGCTTTGATTGCTTTTACTGAAGAGATCACCATTTGGTGTTCTTTATTGATTATCTTTTGGTTGGATCTTATGAATTTGCTATTGATGTGGGCATATGAATACCTCAAGTCTTGATTGTTCCAAATCATGGTGAAATTCATGGTGAAATGCAAATGCTTTGCCAAAATTCATTTGATTTGATTTTGATTTTTTGATTTGATTGATTTTTTATTTTAATTTTTGATTGATTTTTTTTTAGATAAGATGCGAATAGAGAAATGCATAACATAGATGTTTAGCAAAAGGAGAATATAGTACAAAGACTCAGACTCATAAATGACAGACTCAGCCTTGGATTTGAATTTTGAACATGGACTTTGACTCGAATCGGACTTCGACTCGGACTCTGAATTTGGACTCAGACTCAATTTTGGATTTGGACTTGAACTCAGACATGTCAGATTAGCTGAGCTTAAACTCCTCCATAACATACTACTTGGGCAGAGGTGAGGTGGGGTCTTTCTTCCACTTCGGTGAAGATGCATGGAATCATGGCTTCAGGTTTGAAAAGGAAGATGAGATTGAGGCATGTCGGTCTTAGTCTCAAAGGTCATGGAGTTCAGATTCTTCATCACTATTCAGATTGGTGGTGCAAAATTCAGGTTGAAATGATCTGCTTTGTATGCAATCTTTAACCTTGGATGCAGTTGCCACCAATGCTTTGAAGGTAGGCAGGTATTGGGTTACCATATGGGTTTGGTAAGCTGAGCGTAGGCTTTTGACAAGAATGTCCACCTGTTCTTGTTCTGTTGGTCTATTTACCATTTGAGCAGCTTTAGCCCTCCACCTTGTAAGGAACGTGGAGAAGGACTCATTTGGAAGTTGTCTGGTGGTTTCCAAATCATGCCTGGTGACATCCACTTCATTGTTGTAATGATATTGCTTGATAAAGGCTTGAGAGATATCATCCCATGTCCTTTTCTGGCTTTTGTCTAGTGAAAGGAACCATCTCAGGGAAGCATCGGTTAATGATTTTTGGAACAATTATGCCAGGAGCTCATTATTAAGTCCTAAAGGCTGCATTGCCCCCCATATATATCATCAGATGGGTCTTAGGGCAAGTAGTTCCATCAAATTTCTCAAGTTCAGGCATCTTGAATTTCGATGAAAGTCTGGCATCAAGGAACAAGGCTAAACTGTCCATATAAATCCGGTCATTGTGGAGCTTTAAGGTTTTTATGGTTTTCTCCATCACTTTAAATTTCTCCATGTATATTCTCAGGTCAGGGTGAGAGAAATCTTCGTTCCTTTGAAAATGATTTGCAGGAGATAAAGTAGTAGGTTGAGTTATGATGTTTGGAACCTTACTGGGTTGACGGGTACTAGTAACAGCCTTTCCCTTGTTTGTAGGGTGAATGGTTGTTTTATTTTGGGCCAAAACAAGATTGGCCCGGTTCAGATTTGGGATAGTCAGGTCTAAAGCTATGTTTGGATTAGTCAGGTTGAGGCTGGCTTGATTAACCATAGCTCACACTTTTTCGATGATGGATTGCTTTTGCTCTTCAAATTGGGCTTGTTGAGCATTCAGAATTGCTTGAAAATTCTCTTTTTGCTTTTGAAGGAGATTGGTCATGAATGTGGTCAGGCAGTCATATCAGTTGGGTCAGCCATTAGTACCTTTAAGCAAAACCGAAAAAAAAACCCAGTAAGTGGCGGGTGAAGAGGTGATGTGAGTAATGGTATACAGATTCTGAGGGAAAAGGATCCCTTATGGTGTTGTGTGTCAATTGCTATTTGGGCTTTGAGTATGATGGGCCAAAAGTATTGGGCTTTGGGGATGATGGGCCAAAGGTATTGGGCTTTAAATATGATGGCACAAAGGTATTCGGGCTTTGAGTATGATGGTCCAAAGGTATTTGGGCTTTGGGGATTTGCCAATGTTTTTGGGCTTTTAGGATTGCATGTGGTGCCGAGGGTATTGGGCTTTGGAGATTTGAGGCGTATTTGGGCCAAAGTTGCTGGGCTTATAGGTGCATATTGTGCTAAAGGTATTGGGCTTAGGGTAGTATGTTAGGCCAAAAAGTATTGGGCTTTGGGAAATTTGCCAAGGTTTTGGGCTTAGCATGTTGAGCCCAAAGGTATTGGGCTTTGGGAATTTTGCCAAGTTTTTAGGTTTAGGATTTGCATGTTGTGCCAAAGGTATTGGGCTTAAGATTTGTGGGGCGAAGGTGATTGGGTCAAGGTGAAAGTGTTTGACCTTTCTTCTGTTTAAGGCTCCACTTAAAATGAATACATGTTGTGCATTATGGATGTATTTGTGTAAGGTTTTTGCTTTATGGAACATACAACCTAAGGTTAGATTCTAAGTTCATTACATGAAAAGGCTTGGTGGATTAGATAAAGTACTTGTCACACTAGAGATACGATATACCTAACCACATATGAGTCAAGGAGCCTCACGTGGGTCCAACGGTATGTGCATACTCCTTACACCTTTAAAAAGGATTTAAAGGATACGTCGCAAGCTGGATGATTTCACTATCGGTGAATAGACCTAAGGATGGTTACCCACTCGATGTTACTTTCCATCCTTTGTTTTCCTAGGAAACTAGGGTTTTGGACAAGGAGTCCGCATGTAATGATGCATGGAAAGTTATTTTGAACTAAAGCCAAACTTTGTATTTTTACCAAAAGTAATCCACTTTTATCTTTTATTTGAAAAAGCTTTTATTGTCCCCAATGAGTCACCAACTGTGAGGCCTCGCCCGAGCACCTTTCTTATCTGCTAAAAGGAATCAAAATGCTCTTTTGGGAGAAACTCCACGCAATCTGGAACCCGCTGTGAGTTCTTGAAAAAATTAGAATTTGTATTTTCGTTCTATGTGATAGGGAGTCGCCACTTTAATTTTATTTATTTTTAATTGGGAAAATTAAAGGAAAACCCAAATGAAATGACTCCAAATTATTTATTTTACACCAATGGAAAAGACATTAATCTGTGAATGACCAAAGAGGGCTTGGAGATCAGGTTTTAGTAATAAACATTAATTTCTCTTTAGTTTGGCTTAGGTACAAAATAACTTTATGTATGCATGAACATGGATAAAGATGATGAATGAAACAATTGAAAATGATGAAAACATTATATGAGTGTCAGTTATAGAGAAATAAACATAAATTAAAATAAGATAAGAGGATCTTTCCTCTAGCCCTTATGGGTACTAGGGAAATTACATATTACTCAATTAATTTAATAAAGGAAATGCATAAAGGATAATAAAGCAATAAAAGAAAAATAAACAAAAAGAGGAAAATATTATTTAAAATATTTTGGAGTTGATACCTTAAAGATTGGCATACCTGCGTATCCCTTTGAATGGGAATCAAACCCCACGCAGTTTTCCCTTCTTGCGAAGGAGGGGTTTTACTCAAAAGAGATTTATTCAGTTTATTAATTTAATTCAGATTTTAAATTAATAAATTTTAGATCTTTTTAGATTTAGATCCAAATGAAAGACTTGACGACAAGATAAATTCTAGATCTAATTTTAGAATTTAATAATTGCAAGAGAAAGGAATTATACCTTTGCTTTTCTTGGCTTTTTTGCCGATAGGGCGAGCCTGGCTCCGGATCTGAGCTCCACTTCGAAATGAGATAATAACAACTTGGATTGAAATAATTTTAGTGGATGTGGTGTTTGAATATGGAAAAGTGGTTTTGTACATCGAAGAGACACATTTTGGATTCCCCTCTCTCCTTCTTCCTTCCTTTTGTTCAAAGGAAATGAAGACTATTTATAGGGGAAGGGTAGAGCTCGGAGGCAGTGGCGGCAAGGACGGCGTGCCGGTGCCAGCGGCGGCACCGGTGGGCAATTGGCACCCTTTGAGTACCGCACGTGCCTCCCAGGTGGGCCCAAGCTTGGCCCACCTAGGGCTTGGTCTGGGTCGAATATGGTCGGGTTTGGTTCAAGTTTGACTCGATTTTGGCACTGGTTTTGGTATGTTTTGGCTCGCTTTGGCCCGTTTCTGATCTAATTTGAGCTCGATTTGATTCTACGGGTTTGTAATTGAAAACCAGTCATCTGGGGGTGCAATTTTAAGGATTCACACTTTGTCACATCCCACCTTAGGTGATGTGACGGTCCTAGAGCATGGGTAACTATAAAGGTACCAGCAACCCGTAGAACCCCATTACTCGATATTACAATACAATCAATTTCATTAATTTTCGTAAGCGATAATAATTAATTCCAATTCTGCAGTATAACAGCTGGAATTATAACAATACCCCAGGCTCACAACCTGCATTTAAGAAGCACTCCCATATAAAACACTTCTATGTTCTCAACTTCATATAACCAATATAAATCCTCCTAATATTTTATCATTGTTTACCACATTACATTGTATCGAATGTTAATTTTTGTATTCACTTAATCATATGACATTACAGTTTCCAAACCATATAGAGAATTCAATTTAATCAATTATTAGAATACTAGATCATTATAGTCCATGGAGCTCTAAATGATTCAACTCAAATAGTAAGCTATAAATAACCTTACTTTCAGCGAAGTAATCCAAGTGGAGATAGATACTTGAGATCCACTTGCTGGGTCTGCTACTGAACCTGAAATAAAACACTATAGGGGTGTGAGCGAAGCTCAGTGAGTATTTACAAAGAATAGAAAATAGTGTTTGAATATATATATAAAAGTAAAAGTATTACTTTTCCAATATAACTGTACAGAAGAAATAACTTTTTCAGTGATCAATAATAGTTGGGGTCTAATATTAAGGTTTCAAGGAATAGTGAAGGAGGAACAGTTTTTTAATAATCAATAGTAATATAATTTCCATTGAAACGATGAAGGAGAAACAGTTTTTCAATAATCAATGATGATTAGAATTCAATAATGGAACATCTATGTAACAATATAGAAGACACAATGAGAATTCAATAACGATGATCATAAACGGTCGGGATTCAATATCGATGGTCAATGACAATTAGGATTCGATAATAGAGGTTAATTACTATAGCAATGTTCAATAACAATTGGGATTCAATAATATCATTTTAACAGAAATCACAATATTGGAAGCGGAGTGCTTCCCAATGTGAACAGTGGAGTGGCGGCTAATGCCTTTCTCACTCATATCAGTAAACAATGGAGTGGCATCTATTGCTAACTCACTCATAACGGTATATAGTGTAAGACTAATACGGTCTCACGGCTAGGACCACCCCTCCTAGCTGAGGCAGATATACTCACCCTATCCATAGGCTTTTCCCGTCTGCACATAGTTTAATGTAATACCCACATTAATCGGGGATTTCTGCTTTCAGTAATACAGTGTGATCACTTTGGATCCAGTATATAAACTTTTCAATATTTTAAACCAACAATGTACAATGATGAATTGAATAAGGTTCAATGAAAGATAAGCACTTGAAGAAACAATGAATTTTCATAAATAGACTTATTGGTTCCTTAAAGGAACATAACTGTTGGAACAGTTTATCAATAAGGGTATGCTAAGTTTTTAAATGAAAATCATCAGTTCGAGAAAGAATTCATTTCAGTGAATCATTGATATATATATATATATAAGGTGAATGTTTTCACAATATTTCAATGGAATACAGTTTTAGTACTTGTAGACAATTATAGCAATAGACTGAAGATCTCAATGAAGAAACTCAATTATCAATAATTAGACCGAAGGCCTCGATGGAAGGAATTCAATAACTATTTATATATATATATATATATATATATATATATCATAGGCCTCATTTAAAGAATTAATTCGAACAATTATTTCATTACAGAAAAGTAAGGTTTTCAAGATACTCACCTTGACTTCATTAGCACCTAATGTAAGCTTTTAGTACAATCGATAATGATACTCCCCAATCTCCGAAACATTTATCTCTTTTGGGTTCTATGTTGAACCACACCCTTAACATCATATAATCACCTTATCAATTTGACTATTTCAATTCCAACTCTAATACTATTGTCCAGTATTGATGCAAATCAGTATGTTCAATAGTACATACATATGCATATGTCATAATCCGTCATATTCATTATTTGCCTTATAGTAATTTAATACTCTCTTACATTAGATTCATATTGAATAATCATATTTAATTCAATATTCATTATTCTCATTAATCATTTACTTAGTGTTTCCATATACAGTTGTTAACTGTAGAATATTACATTCTTCTTTATTGTCTAGTTATAACACTAGATCTTGTCATCTTATTTATGTCATTTCTCAAGATTTACTAATTTAAATGAGTTGATTCTTTTTTTATTTCAAAATATACATACACATTTATAACATATCCAAAATTGAACTTAAAATTCAAGTCATAGAAAACTCGGTAACCATTTCAATCCAATTTTGTTTATGTTATAGGGCAGACTGACCTTGTCACACTATATTGAGTATAACTCAAGATTTATACTTCCAATTGCAATTTCATTTTTCTGGAAGATACTAGAGACATTAAGGAATACTTCTTATGTTTTTAGTTTAAACCATTTCCATCTCTATAATTCCTAAATCAGAAGCTCTAATTCAGTTTACAACTTGAATCCAAGTACAAAGTCAGTTATAGAGCAAGCTCTATTTCTCACACTACACTTAATATTTTGTTAAGAAATTTTGTGAATTTATTCTACAATATCAATTATCATTTCATTAGTTTTCAGGTTCTTCTAATTCTATCTCTATCATTCTCAATTCATAAGATATATTATTAAGTCTAGCAATGGTGCTAGTTTATAAGGGTTTCCATACCTTATCACATTCTCTAGGTCATAACTCTCAATACACATATCCAATTTACATTTACTTTTACACAGGGGTTATAAACATATCAATTATTATTTTTCATGTTTTACACTTTTCTTAATTCAGTTTTTAAATTCATCTTTTGGGCTACTCCATTTCGGACTGCCCATTTAACTTCTAAACAAAACCAGTTTTAGTCATAATGGAATTTCTCCTTGTAAAAAGTAAATGTTTAAAATTCCTTTTATAGATGAATACTTAAAACATGTAGCTACAACTCTTATGTTTTGACTATGTTCAAATTCTGATCATAAAACCTCGTATAAGCTCAAACATTATGGGTTACTTAGAACCCTCCCCAAATCTAGGTCAGTCCACTTTCAAGTGACATATCTCATTAATCATCAAGAATATCACAAAAAAAATTTATGGGAATTTAATTAATACAAAACACTACAAATTTCATGTTTTACCCTCTCTCAGATTCGGTCTCTAACATCACAGTATGGGTGTCCCAAGTTTCTATTCAATTCAAAACCTAGGTTTTCCAAATCAAACAACCAACACACTCCTAATCATACTAGGAATGAAATTCAAGCTTGGTTGTAGGAATTACCTTAAAATTCTTGAATTCCTTGATGATAATTCATGGATGGTAGGTTGGTCTTGGTGGGAGAAAATGGTGATCTTCAATTTTTGGTTGGAAGATAAGAATGAGAAAGGAAGAAGCAAATCTTATCTTTTAAAGCTTAGTCATCTCTAATGGATGTGAGGATGCACTCATCTTGATCCAATGGTTACAATTATTAACTTATATTATTGAATTTTCAATAATAATAATCATATGAATAATTATCCATAACCTGATGATAGCTAATTTGTTTTTCAATTTAAAGAAAATACTAATTAGTTAAAATTGTTGACTTTTGAAAATTGGTGGGATCCACCTCCATTCTATCTTCCATCTTCTTCATTTAACTAAATCAAACCAATTTTGCCATTCCATTCACTTAATGGGCCGGCCTCTAATCGATGGGTGGGTCTTCCAATTGCTTCATATGTGCATTTATTCACTCGTCATCCCGACTGATTTTGTGAAATGACTGTTTTACCCTCCTTTTCACTGTACTTTGTTGTAACCAATATTGATGCAATTCACTAACTTTATCTTATTGATCATTCTCATAACATGTTTATGATTTCACATACACCATAATATCACAGAAGTTGAAATAATTAATGCAAAAATTTTATTTGCATTTCACCGGGTCTCATTTCAGTTCCTTTTGATCTCATTATCTCCATAATCATTCGATTTGGCTTTCAATAGCATTATTGTTCATATTTAGAACTGACGAAGTCCAGGATATTACAATAACCATGCATACAAATCTCACATCTAGGTTATGCCTTGAACCAAGTCTTATCACCCTATAAACCAAAAATCAGTGGTCTGTCACAAAAAAAAAATAAATAAACACTCAACCAATAAACCTGGTGAAGGGAATCATTTTCCTGATATACCATTCCATCTGTATATCCTTTTTCCAGTGTAAATTCTTACCCTTCCTTTTCCTTTTCTTTTGAAGGTACCAATGGCCAATCCAATCAGCATAAATACTACAAACACCCTTCTCATCAACCTCCTTAAAAAGCAAGAGGAAAATTTTCAAGCTATTCTCAACTCTGCCCTTAATGATCAACAAGCCAATTTCAACAAAGCTTTAGCCGCCCAACAAACCAATTTCAACCGAGCTCTAACTGCTCAACAAGTCAACTTCAACAAGGCATTGTCCTATCTCACTAAAGCCTTGAGCTCTCAAAAGATGACCATGAATCAAATCAAGTCAAATCTAATGGCTTCAAGTCCTTTGACTATACCTAGGGTTAATCTGACCAACATCACATCCCCCTATTTTTCTAATCGAACCAAGTCAAATTCAATTAAATCAAG
>CATKHJ010432821.1:0-15534 GCA_949750685.1 Vernicia montana | reverse complement strand
TATAATTATCAAGATTATTTTTTATTATAAAAATTATTATTTTATAAAATTTAATATATTTTCACATATAAAAAATTTGATAACAAGATAAAAAAATAAATCCATGCAAAGTATGAGAAAACATCTAGTATTATATTATGTAAAAATCATCTCACAATCTCTTTATAATTATAGATTAGAATTCCAATTAAGGGCAGAAATGAACTGGGCTTGAGCCTAAATATATATATATATATATATATATATATATAGGAAATTACACTAAATACATATTTTTTAAGTTTTTTTTTTTAAAATACCCTTTTATTTTTTTAGATTTTCAAAAATATCTTCTTTTTTTTTATTTTATATATATATATTTATGATATACTTGTAATATACTTTTGATATACTTATGATATACCTTTAAAAATGAGGTATTTTTGAAATAGAAAATTTAATAAGTGTATTTAAAAAAAAAAAGAAAGCATGTATAAGAATATTTTATTTTTTTAAGGTATTAAACCCTAAATATCTAAGTTAAAGCCCGGCCCAAATTTTAATTTTATTTTTAATTTTACAAATTAATTAGAGGAAATTATCCCATGTACCCTTTTTTAATTTTTAATTATAATTTTATTCCCACTTTTATTTTTTTATATTTTTATTCTCTCTCATTTATTTTTATACTCCCTCTTTACTTTTTGTTAAAAAAAAATTATACTTTTTACATTTTGTGGCTCTTGTTTTTGTTTTTATTTATTTATTTTTTTTATTTAATGATGGCAATCGATTTTGGCTGGATTTCATGCTTTCTTTTCATTAATTATTATTATTACTATTAATTAAACCATTTTAATATCTGTATTGTTTTAATCTCATAAAAAATAAGTTTATCTCATTTGTCATATGTATATATTATTTTTATTACTGCAAAAATTTAGCTAGAAACAAAAATTCAAATTCCTAGTGAAGTAATTAACAAAATAGACCATTTCAATAATAGTCATATGAAATTATTGAACAATCATTTGAAATTTGTCATGTCTATTTTTAATATTTTTGCACTTGAAATTCAAATTTAAATCTAGTGTCATTTCAAATAATTGACCATCCAAACAAACTAATTTCATTATCTATTACAAGATGAAATCAAAATGACCAAATTTTATTTCATTCCAATACGACTTTGTTAGACTTTTATAAATACAAAAATCAACTATATAGTCTAAATTCATCACCAATTTAATACTTTTTATTATTTATAATATTATATTACATACACGTGTTTTATTTATTGATTTTTTTTTCATTCTAAAAGAAGATCAAGTTGATTATAAATAAATTAAAAATCCATGATTAATATTTTTATACATTTATTTCTTGGCTTTTCTAAACTGAATTATTTGAATTTTTTTTTCTAAAAGTGAATTATTTGGCTATTTAGTAGAAAATATTAAAATTTTCAATTGCCCGACTTCTCTAATTCGTAATTTTTTTCACAGATTGAGACTCAAGAGTTGACTTCTGAACAGTTGAAATATTGAATTTAAAATTTTAATAACTAATTTTTTTTTTATTTTAGCAATAATTGTCGTTTGCTGAATAATTTTTTTATTTATTATATTGTTATTAAAATAAAATAAAGTAATTAATTATTATTATTAATATTATTTATTTTTAATTGCATTTATTAATTATTATTTTTAAAAAAATCCATTAATTATTTTTTATATACCGCACATAGTTAATTAATTTAACTAATTTTTAAATTAATTAATTAATTAAATAAATTAATATGTATATATTAAAGTAGTTGTATATACTAAAAGTATACCAATTTATGGTATACGTATATCATTTACTGTTATTTTATCTTTTTAATTTTTTCATATTTCCAATCTGTATAAATATAAAGTAATTGCTGATACCAAAAATCTACTAAACATATATCAATTTATGGTATACGTATATCATTTACTGTTACTTTATATTTTTATATTTTTTATATTTCTAATATGTATAAATATTAAGTAGTTGCAAATACCAAATATATACGTAATGTATACCATATTTTCGTAAACATATATCATTTACTGTTGTTTCTTTTTTTAAAGTGTGCTAATGCACTTCTTGACATTATTGTCAATTTATCAAAATATTTGTAGATAGTAAAAATATTGACTACATTAATCAATTAAAATGTATAAAAATGAACAATTTTTTTTTCATATTATTAATGTTTTTTACGTTGTTAGTTTCTATTATTTTTCATTTAAATTAGTTTTCATTTGTTAAAATATATATGATTATTAAGAGCTTATTTCATAAAATAAAAAAATAATTAATTTTATAATAATATTAAGAATAAATTTATAATTGTTGAATTTTTTTTTTTTTAAAAATTAATATTATTAGGTTGTCATGTAATTATTATTATTATTATTATTATTTGAAATGATGAACATGTAATTATTATTATCATATGAATTTATACATTGCATTATAGAGAAGAAACCTCATTAAGAGTTTCTTTTAGATTAATTTTACTGATAAACCTGTAAAATTGATAAATTAAAAATAATTCATAAATTAAAAAACTACAGGTTGATAGGCTAAAAACAAAAGGTTCATAAGTTATAACTTATAAGCTCATCACACATATACTTGAAATTCATAAATTATAATCCAAAAATTTATAAATTAAAAAACATATTCATATGTTAATAACATGTTTATCAGTAAAAATTATACATTTCATCATTTATAAACTAGAGATTCATCACTATTAATTTTAGGTTCATCACACGTATACCTGATATTCATAGATTATAGTTCAAAAATTCATAAATTAAAAAACAAATTCATATATTAAGAACAAGTTTATCAGTAAAAATTATATATTTCATCATTCATAAACTCTAGATTCATCGCTATTAAATTATAAGTTTATCACATGTATACACGAGGTTTGTAAAAAAATGTTGGAGCTTATATAGTCGTGGGAGTGTCAACCTCCAAAGTTAGCTATTGAGGTTGGAGAATCCAATTATATATAAGCTCATTCAACATCTTATATTTAATCAATGTGGGATCTATCCCCACATCCAATTCTTCATCAATTCTTCATTTAATTATTTTTTATTATTAACACTTCCCCCTCAAGTGTCAACTTATTCTTCATTTAATTATTTTTCATTCTTAACACTCTTCCCTCAAGTGTCAACTGAGTTTAAGTTGACACTTAACAATCATATAGTGATCACTGTCCAGATCACCTGAGAACATAGCCCACAATTCTTTTATCTTCTTCATTAATTCTTTTTAATATGATTCCCTTGAATCGAATCTGCTCTGATACCATATAAGAAATGTTGGAGCTTATATAGTTATGGGAGTGCCAACCTCAAAAGCTAGCTATTAAGGTTGGAGAACCCAATTATATATTAAGATCATTCAACATCTTATACTTAATCAATGTGATATCTATCCCCACATCCAATTCTTCATCAATTCTTCATTTAATTATTTTTTCATTCTTAACACTCCCCCCTCAAGTGTCAATTTATTCTTCATTTAATTATTTTTCATTCTTAACAAGGTTCATAGATTATAGTCTAAAAATTCATAAATTAAAAAACATATTCATATGTTAAGAACATGTTTATTAGTAAAAATTATATATTTCATCATTCATAAACTAGAGATTTATCACTATTAAATTATAAATTCATCACACGTATACCTGAAGTTTATAGATTATAGTCCAAAAATTCATAAATTAAAAAACAGATTCATATGTTAAGAATAGATTCATCAGTAAAAATTATACATTTTATCATTCATAAACTAGAGATTCATCACTATTAAATTATAAATTCATCGCATACTTATAATTTTTGAATGATATATTGTCTTTTTGCAATTGATAATAAAAAATATATAAATTAAATTTATTATATATAGATCAAAACTGAAAAAATAATAAATAAAATTAATGAGATAAATTCATATAAATTTGATTGTTTAGAAATATATATATATATATATATATATATATATATATATATATATATATAAAATTTTACAAAATAAAATTTTACAAAATTTTATTTTTGTTGGAAAAAAAAAAGAAAATAGAAAAGTATTAGATATTTACTTGGAATAATCTTCTCAAAATTTAAATATATATATTTTTTATTTAAAAAAAAAAGAAATTAGAAACATAAATAAGCACACGTAAATTGGTGCGTAAGATGTATAAGATTTAATTTGAATGGCAGTATTGTAAATAAATGATATAAGGGAAATGTGAACTATAAACACACAATGCTACACGGACACCTAGATTCACAATGTTACGTGAATATGAGTCTATAGTATAATTTGCGTATTTTATTGACTAGGATTGGCCTAAGAGAAAAAAATATTTACATTTTTTTAATAGATGGTCAATAGGCAAATTCAAATATTTAATTATTTTAAATAATCATTAATGGTTTAATTACTAAAAAGATCCCTAAATTTTAGTTTCCTTTTCAAATTTTTAGCCTTTTTTTTTAAAAAATTTTCTTTTTAGTAGATTAATACATTAACTTCATTATTATTTGTAATGTTATCATCTTGTTACATTTTCACCAATCAAACCAATATGTGCTACATGGTTGTTTCCGCATATAAAAATTTTTGAAAAAAAATAGGAATGAATTATCGTCTAATACAAATCGATTCCATCCAATTTTCATTCTTGAAAGAAGTTGCAACAAAACAATTTCTCTGAGAACTAACAAATCCATGTACCAACCAAATATTTTTTTTAGACCAAATACATATAATTTTATTCTTATACTTTAGGCAATTAGTCCTGTGCATACTTCTACTTTAAATTTGACCTATTATGCCATTGAGCATACAAATTTTATGATTATTATACACCTAGTTTGCAGGCAGCTAGTCAAACCTCCTCGGTTGGCGTTTATGTGCTCTACTCCAACCCATATTTATATGTAGGGGTATAATTGAGTCAAATTAAATTAAAATTAAATTAAATTTTAACTTAATTTAATTAAAAATTTTGAAACTCAATTCAAGTTCGATCCAATTCTCATTTTGAAATTAAAGCTTAATTCAAAATACTTGAACTTGACTTAATTAGACTCGATTATCATTAAAAAATAAAGGATAAATTACTATTTTTTTCTCTAAAATTTATCTTAATTAATGAACGCGTTTCTATATTTTGATAAATAAACTAACACGTCTTTATATTTTCATTCGTCTTACTATTTAATCCTTATAATTTTTTTATATTTTTCTATTAAAAAACTTTTAAAAAAATTGAGAATAAAAGAAAATAATAATTTATACCCAAAATACCCCTACTAGTACAATCCAACCCAGCTGGTGCATGTAGAGACGAACCAAAAAAAAAAAAAAAAAGAGAAAATGTAAAAGGAAAAAGTCGAAGGAAAGAAAGAAGTGAAATAGAAAGAAATATCCAGAAAAAAAAAATCAATTGAAAAACCAAAAAAAATATCGAAAAAAATGAAAATCAAAGCAAAAGTGAATGAAGGCCTACCTGTTACAGTATTTGTGGTGCAGTCATCTTGGTATTCCCAAGAGAGCTTCTCCACTTTGGACTTGTAATGACCGAAATCGGCCTTTATGTTTTGGGCCGCATTGATTCGATCGGCATTGATGGCTCGCGGCTCCCAATAATGTTCTCTAAAAGCCCGTTAAGAATTATGATTTTCATGGAATTTGAAGTTTATGCTCTTGCATTCTGGCTGGACATAGATGAGGCCCAGCCATTATCATAAAAAGCTCGAAATCTCGTGGACTTCTCAAATTAATTCTTATTTATTTTTCCCCGTCTGGTTAAAAAAAAATTATGATTTTCTGATCAACTTTGCAAGAGTAACTTAGCCAAAAATAATTGCTTGCATTTAAATGGCTAGAGGTTCACTTATTACCTGAAAATTAATGATTGAATTTTTTTTCCCTTTTCTTTTGGGAGGGGAAGGACTTCAACAACCAAATAAATATAATTTTATTATAAATATTGAAATAACTGAAACATGATTAAATTGAAATTTTGTACGATTTATTTGATTTTAGTTTTTGCAATTAGTTTATTCTTCTTTAAATTAATTACTCTTCAAATTGGCTTTAAAATTGGGTAAAAAAATATTAAGAAATTGTAAAATAACTGAAATTATTAATTTATTGCAAACAGAGGTAGAGATGCAAAATATTTCTTAATGAGGAGTATTTTATTATTTTCATAGTTAATTAATGGTAAAAATAGACAGAAAAACTACTTAGTTTATAAAATCAAAACTGAAGGACTAATTAATTAATTTTTCAAACTATAGGAATGCATTCATTAATTAAAATAAACTTTAAGAATTAAATAAATTTATTTATTAATATCAAATTGAAGCTCGAATAAACTCGACCTCGAGCTTAAATTAGTAAATTATTATATATAATATAAAATATATTTAAAATTATATAAAAGTTCAGTACTTGATTAGACTTGCGAGCTATTCGAATTGAGTATTATAATACTTAAACTAAGCTCGACTCTACTCATTACTTGAGCTTGACTTGACTAGAATCAAGCAGAATTCAAGTATTTTATGAGTCAAGCTCTTAGTACCGGTGTATTTACATTTACACCCTTACCCATCTCTACTTTTCTGATAAAAAAAAAAAAAAAATCATGTCTGAGTTATGGGTTTCAGGAGGTACAATAAACATTTGCCATAGAAACTAAGGAATACTAGCTGTTACAAACAGTGATAAAGTGAAGTATGGCTTTATAAGTTTTGTCCATTTTCTCATATCCTTTTGTTTCCTTGCCCTTGAAGTTGCTAATTAACGTATACTATCTACCAGTGGGTACCATCATCTGCTTTCCACAGCTCCATTATTGCTACTTTAATGTCCTTTTGTCTCCGCCGACACATCTTTTCCTCAATTATTGAATAGCTTTTTAAGCCTTTAATTGCCACTTCTACTTTCTTCAACTTCACCATCCTCCACTCTCTGTTTTTTCTTAATTTCTGTGAAACATGGGTGTAACCATTGAAGAACTTCGCTCTCGCAGTAAAAGCAAGAAATGTTATGCAGTCTCTATCCACCACCGCGTAGTCCAAGCCACAGTGACCTCCTCTCGGACTGTGGTAGACCGGTGGATTAAAGACCACCTTCAAGCTCCATGTCACCACCACCAGAAAATTGTTGGCCTTGACATAGAATGGCGCCCAACGTTCATACGAGGCAGCATTCAGAATCCGGTGGGAATAATCCAACTCTGTATCCGTAAATGCTGCCTCATCTTCCAAATTTATCAAGCTACCTGCATACCTCGATCCCTCTACAATGCCCTCCTTAACCCAAATATTATCTACACTGGAGTTCGTATATCCGGAGATGCAAATAAGCTTTCTAAGGACTATGATTTGGAGGTATCCTGCATTGCAGATATTGCAGATATAGCTGCGCAAGAGTTTGATCACAAAGAATTCAAGAGATCTGGGTTGAAAACATTGGTGGAGTCGATTATTGGGGAAGAGTTACAGAAGCCAAAGCATGTCACCCTGAGTAACTGGGATGCTAAGCACCTTACTCATGCTCAAGTCAAATATGCTTGTGTTGATGCATATTATTCCTACAAATTAGGAAAGCTACTGCTATCTGAGGATTAGAATATGATATTGTATGATAAAATTGTCCAGTAGTAGCAGTTTTAATATGTAGGGGCTATAAATTTCGTTGTGGAATTAATCAAGACTAGAAATGCATGTACTTTATATATATATATATATATATATATACATATATATATATATATATATATATATATATATGGGAGGGCTCAATGTGCGTGTTACATAACAGAGGATAGACATCCTCTTACTTTTGTTATAAAGGTGAAATCTCATCTAGTATGAACTTGTAATTCTATTATTAAGTTTTTTTTTTTTTTTGGCCAAATGTAATTCTATTATTAAGTTATTTATCAAGGTTTACAAGAACTATTTTACTTTCTTGCAAATTTCTAGGAAATTATTAAATAAGCCTATGATGATCACAAATGGAACTTCGAATATCAAAATTAAAGAAAGAACTTGGTATAGATTTGTAGCAGTCCTTTCGTCTCTATGTTTATCTAAGTTCTTTCCATTGTTATTAAAGCCGGATCGGCCCGAACGATTGAACCGGTGATCTGGCACTAAACCAGACCAAATTTACAATTGATCCACAAAAAATTATATGCGATCCGGGAGGTTGAACCGGTGATCCAGTGTGACCGGACCAGTGACTTGGTGATTTTACAATTTTCAAATTTTTTTTCTTTTTTCACTATAACTTTGCTTTTGTTTTCATGTCTTTAATGAATATCAAAACAAGAAGAGTATTACTTATTTGCATGTTTTTCATATATTTTTCTTTATAAGAAATATAAATTAGCAAATAAATTATTTTCTAGTATGTTTGGATAAATTATTATGATGTACACTTTTATTTTCATTTCTGAAGTTTTTTTAATCATTTCGCATTTTCATTCTATATTGTAAAAGTTATAAAATTTTCATTTTATTTTAATCCTTAATGTTAAATTAATTTTAACCTCTAAAATTTAATAATTTAATTATATTTGATTCTTAAATTGATATATAATGAAATATACTACTAAATTAAAGATAAATGAAATATCTAATGAATTTTTTTATATATTTTTTTATGTTTAAATTGAAATATTTAATTTATTAATTTTTTTATTTTTGAGTGAAAGTCTCAAGTATTCTTAAAAAATTTTAATAACTTATATTTATTTTATTATATAAAATTATAAATTATATATTTAATTAATTATATTGATCCACCGGTTTATCTATTGACCCGGTGATTAAACTACTGACCCATCGATCCCGCTTATAGACCGGATTGATATCCGGACCAGAGTTAATAACTATGCTTCTTTCACTTTCACCTTTTATTGCCTCAAATTCACCTGTAAATACATCATAAAGGCTGCTCCATGAAAGAAGTGCTACCAAATTTTTCAAAGACAACATCTACTAATTTGCAACATCATTAATGCTAAGCCTTATATTCAACAGCTAAATGTGGATTAGAACTATTCAAACAAAGAATTTATTCTGGCTTGTTAAACAGTGGCATAACTTATACAATTATATCAATAAAAAATGCATAGGTCCTGTAGCTAATGACTTAAAAGAGTGTTTCACTGGTATTTTTGAAAAGAAACTATACCAATTTTTTAACGACAATAGATCATCTTTAAGAAGTGTTGGGTAGCCCTTGTCTCACTCGTTGTCAGAGACATGTTTGTCCAAGAATGCTTTAGCCAGATTACTAAAGCTTACACTTACTGCTTCTGCTGCAGCATACCTCTTGATGACATCAATAACTTCAGGCTTTAGAATATCTTCCTTGTTAGATGAATTACAAAGATAATAAAGAGCCGCAATCGCATAATTGACCTGCAATAATGATACTGGATGTTTACACATGCCCTTAAATGATATAAAATGTAGTAAAATTGTTGGCTCCTAACTTCAAGTTAGATATATGTTCAATAAAGCAAATTTAGATGAATGATTCCAGGACCATATTAAATGTCTGAAAGGTTAACAAAGTTTAAAAAAAAGTATATCACTTCATGATTATGAAGAAAAGTAATAGCAGATGACTTGCATAACTCACAGTCAATAGCACTTTGGCATGATGAGAGGGGGAAAGCATAAAGAAAGAGAGACAGAGAGAGGGGAGGGATGGACATTTGAAATCATATTTATCACTAATATACATTTTGTTCTGATGCAAGCCAGGGACAGACAAAACCCAGAGTACAACACCTTCTGAAACAGAAATGAAATATCATTTATTACTGGTAGAAGAACAGCATACAAAGCATGTTTCTACAACCTACACAAGAAGCATTCAACAACATTCAACTTTTCATCATTCTAAACAACACGAGCTTAGCATTTTAGCAGATAGTTACAACTATGCATTACTTTGATCATTTAGAACATCAGGTACAGCAAGCCAAAAGCAGATTAGAAATGCTCCCAGAAAAATCATATAAAACCAATTTGCCAATGCAAGAAGGACGAATAGAAACTAAAATGTAATAAGGGGTTACCATAAAAAACAACCTTTTCTTTTGTTCTGATAAAGAGTTACAAGTGAACAGCCATTGTTTAAGAGTGGATTAGGAAAATAGAGGAATTAATAATTCCATCTGTATTCTTCTCTTAAGTCCCATTGTAAGGAGGTTAAAACCCAAAGAATCACATACTTACTGTGTTCCTAACCGGACTTGATAAACATTGGATAATAAGGGGTATACCACCAGATTGAGTGACAATTGCAGCATTTGTTGGATCTACAATGAATAAAAAGTAGTTAGTGCTCAGATGCACATAAATTCAAATGAAACAAACAATCTTGACAACTTAAAGGGAAAAAGAAAAAAAAAAAAAACCGTAGTTATCACCATTTTCAGGTTTTAGCAAAACATTTACATTACTGGACTTACCAGCACAAGAATTGCATACACCCCCAACCCCAAATTCCACAAGCTTCTCATTTGGTTCTGTTATGCAATCTAGGAAGAGTTCCAAAACATTGAGCTGATCAAACATCACATGCAAAAGATCTTTATGTGGGAAAAAAATGTAAAATACAGCTCAGTTCTCACTCATTGCCAACTAATTCCAACAACATTAAAGCTCTGAACCTGGCGTAAGAATGCATAATTGTAAGGATCATAAGCAAAGTTCGCCAAGTTAGCAACGATTCTCTCTTTTGTTTCTGCAACCACAAGAATAAACCAGTTCATAAAGTTTCAGAATAGAGGATTTTAGGTAGGAATGAAATAGTTGTCAATGGAACATCATAAAATATATAAAAAAGATGAAGCCAACTAAGGTTTGCAAATTACCAGAAATATTGCAATTAAGAATAATTATTCAGGATCACTCAAAATAACCTTTGTGTAAAGAAGATGTGTGTTTGTATATATATATATATATATATATATTGCAATTAAGGAGATATATATATCTCTCTACAATAGAAAAGCATGTCAGATTTTCACGTAACCAAAGAAGATATATATATATATTGCAATTAAGAAGATATATATATAAATCTCTACGATAGTAAAGCATGTCAGATTTCACGTAACCAATGCACTCTCTCTCTCTCTCTCTCTCTCAAAGCATGTCAGATTTCACGTAACCAATGCTCTCTCTCTCTCTCTCTCTCTCTAATATAAAATTCAAGTGCAAAAAAATAACAGTGAGATGAAATGGTCAGTGGTACATAATATATGTTACAGGTTACATTTTCTTCTTCTTTCCAAAGAGTGAGAAAGGGCATAAAAAGATATGAAACAATAATGTGAGATGTAATGACGATGATACCTAGACCATAGTTCATATCTTGAGGAATAAAGCCTGAATCTTCAGGTGTATGTGAATTTAAGTTCAAATTTAGGCATTAGGCCAAACATTAAGAGGAGATTTCAAAGTGGAGATTCTCAGTAAGAAATAACATAACTATGCAAAACATAATCCTCTCAGAAACTCTGATAAACTTACAAAGTTAATATTTATCTGTTGTTAGAAATGGCAAAAGTTGTGTATGTAACATGTCGACAACACACTGAGATGGGAGTACGTTCTCTGCTGCTATCTAACTTCTCTATTTGTTTTTTGGGTTGTATATTGCGTGGGTATAAGTAAAAAACACCCATATTTTTGCAAGATTAATCATGAGCAAAAGAACTACTAATAACTTTTAAAAAAAAGTCCAAAATTCAAAGACAAGAAGAACAATGTAGTAAACTTCATTCTGTAGGATTGATTAACACAAATATTAATCTAGAAGTAGATCACTAATTTGAAGCTTGTCAATCAGACAAAGGGGTTGCATAAAATGAATCATTTTACTGCAGTGAAAATATTACAAATCTATTCCTAAAACACTCAAGTAGTCTAAAACTCTTAATGGAGCATATATCATACCATACTTTGTGGCTATTAATTGCATCTATCATCCAAACAGCAGTCTAAAAACTGAGACTTCAATTGAATTCCACAAAATTGAAAAAATTCATTTATACCAAACAAGGGTTAGTTAGTACACTATTTAAAAATCACAATGCATTTTTACATTGCTAAAGAGTTTACAACACACATTGTATAGCATTCATATAGTTGAATTCTAATTGTATTTTGTATCGACATAATATAATTTAGAGACAGTTCAATAAAGAAAATCACCAAAATTTACAATAATAAAGACAGCGTACCTTCATCAGTTGCATTCTGAAACTGGCTCACCAATTCCTGAAATGAATATAAGAAAAAGGGATATCAATGGACTATGTCAACAAAAACTATAATGAAGTGAATTGCAAATTAAAAATACTTGAAAAAAAAGAAAACCTGAAGATATTGGAGCCTTGGGGTTCCATATTTTCCAGTTCGTTCTTCTTGCCGCTGATTATTTGTAAACATCTTTTCCTGCTAAACCTCAGCCTTTTCCCTGTCTCTAGTATTGGCTATGTCAATGATGGAGACAGTTTGGTCGGGTTGGGTCAGTAGATTATTCAAGCTTTTGCCAATTATAACATACAGGCAATCTAATCAGCATGCAGAATTGGAAAATAGAGAGTATTCAACAAACTAGCAACAAATAATTAGAATCTAAGATATAAACCCTATAGAATGTATGTAAGAGTACACTACTTTAAGTGTACCTGGCATACAAATATTGCTCAATAAATACATGGAAGACCACGCCAATAGTTGGCTAAAATGTTTAAAACTATGAGTACTTCAGTACTTGTACTTTCAACATGCACAACTAAGGCAAACAAGAGAAATAAAAAACCCAACTTGAGATTTCAGCAGCTAGTCTTTAGGTACCGAAATGCAATTCAATGATTTCCCAAATGATAAGTGTTTTTAAGTGATAAAAATTCTTCTTTGAGACAATTCATCGAACATTCATATGCAATTAATATTCATCTCAATTTGTATTGCAGAAAATCAACAAAAGCAAGAACAAAAAACCACAAACTGACCTTAAAAATGAGATTGTTTTGCTCTTGGTGCTGGATTTGAATTTCGTAGAGAGAAAATAGTTACTAGAGCAAGATTTTCAATTGGAAAAGTCTCCCTGTACAACAAGCGCAGACTAATTAAAAAGTAAAAGAACATATATAATCATAAATGATTAAAAAAAAAGTGAATTTGAAGGAAGAAACACAGACTTGATATAAAATTCGCACTCATAAAACACAATCCATTTTGACAATTTCATAATTCTAAGGGGCAAAGGGAGAAATCAATAACAATAACAAACATATGAGATTAATTGAGGGAGAGAGAGCTTGAGATATAGGGAGCTATTCATTAACATAGTTTTCGAGATTGAAGATGAGAGATTACTAGTTCTTGTAAGCCATGTTCTTTCAAACAATCAAAGTAGAAACTCCAATTTGAGAGTATAATTGAAAAAATTTGTGTGATCTCTTCTAGTTGAGAGCTGTGGTCAGTTTCACTAGCTGATTGTGAAAAGATTTGAGGATTATAAGATGATCTGATTTGTCTAAGTTGATTGTTTAACTGGGAAACATTTAGCAGATTAATTTGCCAGCTGAATTGGCATTTTGCAAAAATCAACTGATTATATCAACTGTTAGGTTTTGTAGTCTTTCTAAATAACAGAAGTTCTGATAGCTAATTAACCTAATCAACTGATTTTTAACTGAAGCTAACTTGAATGCTTCACTTGCAACTTTTTCATATTCATTTCAAATGACCATCTATCCAATCCTAATTTTAATTCAAATCATCCTGCCCACAATTTTATGAGGAATTTAAGCGAAAAACAAATCAGAGAAGACTGAAGAGAAAATACATGAATTGGAATATTTAGACAATAAGTCAACCTCTTAGTGATAAATTTTATTGTATGATACTGGTACAAAACAAGCAAACTAGTTTTAAACCTTCAAGTGCGTTTTTATTGTATAATACTGGTACAAAACAAGCAAACTAGTTTTAAACCTTCAAGTGCGTTTCTATTGTATAATACTGGTATAAGACAGGTTCACCATCCTATTTCAATCCCCTTTTCATTTTCCATTTTTGCAAGTTGGGAAAAAATCTTGCATTCTCTTACCCACATTCTTCAATGCCTCCAGTTGCAGCTTCATTCAGTTTGACCTTAGCTCCACAGCAGACCTTTGTACCATGTGCCTCAGCATCAACATTTTTTCTGCAGCAACCCCCATCTTTCTTCCCTATCCCCTGTCTCCTCTCCATAAACTCTCAATTTTCCTTCCAAACCTCTCCATTAGAATAAACCTTTTTCTTCCATACTGGAACAGATGCCTTTAGCTCATCAATAACAAACTTACAAGCATCCAGAGCATCAGCACAATGAACAGCTGATACCGCAAGAAAGACACTAGTTTCTCCAACTGGAACTGGGCCTAGGCGACGTGCAACAGCAATCGAGTGGATATTCCAGGATAATCTAGCAGACGAACAAATGGATTTGATCTGGCATATCGCCATTGATACATATGCTTCTTATCTAAGCTCCACAACTATCTTCCCTTTGAACGCGTCACGCGTCGTGCCTGAAAATGTTGCTATGCCACCGGCCTGTGGAGCACTAACATAGTTTATGTATTTAGCAAGATCAATTGGGTTATTCTCTTCTAAGATTTCAACTAAAGTTTTATCTTCACCAGCCATCTTTACACAGAACCTTTCTAACTAGCTAGAGCTTTGACGATATAACTTGTCCACTGGAACTGTCCTTTGTTTTAGCCCAGAAATTCCGAGGGACCAATAGAAGGAAGGATTTGGCTAACTGGTCCACCACACTCCACAATTTATCAATACATACACAATAAAATCTGTCAAATAAAAATACAATATCGATAATCTGTAACTGAAGGAACAAGAATGAATCCTATTGCACATGGAACAGAAACCAAAAATTAAGTAACATTTCACTATCAATGACCATTTTGGCTTTTGAAAACCAAAGAAGGCAGTTCAGGGCTTGACCTGCATTACTTTGCCTAGTGGGTATACAAACTTAACCCCAGATCAGGATTTTTTACAATTGATGATCATGTTTAATTCAGTTAATTGTCTGATTAACTAGTGTAATAAAGACAAGTTCAATGCTTCAATTACAGTAGAAAGGATATTGCAAATTTAGAACAAAATAGAGACCATTGAAGCTTTTAAAAACAAACCCACCAAATAGAAGTAACAATTTAACAAGAAAAATTAAAAACAAGAAAATTTGATTAGAAAACAAATGCAGTTCAGATAGAGACTAGACCAAATATTCTCTCAGATACACAGGCATTGCAGCAAATAAATAAGTAAAATAAGAACTACAGAAGAGAAGGAATCAAAATTAATATATATATATATATATATATTAATTTTGATTCCTTCTCTTCTGTAGTTCTTATTT
>CATKHJ010432746.1:0-18480 GCA_949750685.1 Vernicia montana | reverse complement strand
TTTATTATATAATTATTGTTCAAAAAATTATATTGATTTGAATAGTTAATTATATAATTAATACATTGAAACACCTAATTACAATAGAAGATAAAAATATTATTAAAATTTAATATAGTGATAATTATAGGAAAAATAATTGTATGAAATATATAAGTAAAAATTTAAGTAATGATGTGTTTAGGAAGTTTCGAACCTAGGCACGATGGATTTACCAAAGAGACACATGCCATTGAAACTACTAACTCTTAAGTAACACTTTGATATAATTTTATTAAAATATACATTTATAGATAGATGCCAAATATACCATTTATTTTATATTGCGTGGGTTTTGTTGAAATAATTACAAAGAAACAGAGCCTCTCCAGTCTCATCTATTTAGCAAAATTTCGTCGTCTTCTTCTTCTTCTTCTTTAAATTATTATTATCTTTTTAATTTCTAAATATATAGCAAAAAAAAAAAAAAAAAAAAAAGGATTATTGAATAGCAACAACCATTTATCTATAATTCTTCTATCACCAAATTCTCACTAAAGAAGGACGTGGAGAAAGAAAGGGATCAAATTCAGCCTCATTCTTTTAGTTTTTTTATGCTGATTTTTCTATGGATTCTCCATGGGTAAGTTTAGTATTCATAAATTAAGTTTTAATTGAAAGTTTTTTTTTGCATTAGAATCATTTATTCCTTTATTGGGTAATTTACAGCCAATTGCTTGATAATCATAAAATTTTTTAAGAATTTAGATCAAATAGGTTAGTTATATAAGTAGAGTGATAGATTTTTTCTATTTTGATATCTTCAAATATGACTTAACTATTGTTGAAGTAAGAACTTGTTGACAGAAGCTTTATAATAATTATATTCACTAATTATTTGTGTTTTTCTTCTTAGTAATCAAACTCATTGTTTTGTATCTGTTAATGGATAAAAGAGAAATTGGACATTTCATTCGCTGCTAGATAACAAACACTTTTAGATGATTGTATATCTTTTGTGGTATTTTTAATTGGTGGGGCAGGAAGCTAAGCAAAACCCGTGTGATATCTGTTTATGGATAAACATACTCTTCAATTATGTGGCTCAATTTAAATTATTTCACTAATTATTTATTGCCATGATGTTTGTTATTTTATAAGTTTAATTAGGTTAAATAATAATGGATAAAAGTTGGATGAATGCTATGAAATGGTCTCAAGAGTTCTTAGCAGGGGTGAAGTCATTTATGAAATTTGTTGCAGCGTACATGGGCAAAGAATGTGATATTCGATGTCCATGTATTTCTTGTTTGAATTTGTGCATCAAAAGTCAAAAGACAGTTGAAGATCATCTATTAATTAAGGGGATAGACAGATGTTACAAGACATGGTTTCATCATGGGGAATCATCTAAGTGTAAAAATTTGGATGATCAGTTTGATTGTAGAGATGATGATATTGAAAATTTTAAGGAAGAAGATGATGGCATTTACGATATATTAAATGATTTTGGTCACTATATGGAAAATTTTGGTCGAATGAAGACAAACAATGTGTCAAATGAGGAAAGTGAAACCTATCATACAAGTGTGCCAAGCTATCTTGAGGAACTTATGCGGGATGCTCAAACTGAATTATATTCCGGATGCAAGAAGATTTCAAGGCTTTCTTTTATCATTAAGTTGTTGCATTTAAAGGTGTATAATAATGTAATCAACAAATACAAGTAATTAAGTTTATGAGACACAACAAAAGTTGAATGCATATGAAATACAAGTAATTAAGCTTAATGATAAAGTAGATGAGCAAGCATCTCAAGTAACTGATTTGAAAGGCCAATTATCTGCTCAAAGAGAGACGATCAAAAAGCTTTTGGAACTCTTGACAAAAAATAAGATGCAAATTAATTGACCAATTTATAAGTCATGCTTTCTTTTACATTTTTTTAAACAAAAGATATGCTTTTTTTTATCAACAATTTATTACTTTTTTTACTGTACATAATAATAATTATTATATTTAATAACTTGACAGGATTGATGATAGAAACTTTTTGACATATGGCAATTTCAATACAGATGAAGACATATCTTTTGCCATTAGATGTAGGTATAATCAAATTGTGACGTGTTATTTTAAGATGTTATAAATTTTAAATTTTGCCTAATTATTATGTTTTCGATATTATTAGACATATTGTTTTAGATATTATTTTATTTTTATGGCATTAATTTTTAGTAATCAAACTGTTGTTTAAATAAAAATGATAAGAATATTTAGATTATTTATTTATTTAGAATATCGTTGTTGCAAATAATTGGTTAATGATGGAATAAAAAAAATTATCGTTAAACATGTATTTCATCTACAAAATAGTTTCGTTACTAATAATAAAAATTGACAAATAGAGTATTGTGACAAATAATAATTGTCACTATTCATAAAAAAAATCAAACACTTTTTTGTGTCATAATATATATAGATATATTTATATGATGCACAATTTTTATCATAAATATTACAATATTAGATTTTCAGATGACAAAAATATAATATATTATAACAATTATTTCGTCATCAAAATTAATTATTTTGTGACAGTTGCAAACAATATCATTAATTGCAAGTATTTAGTGACACTATTGTATTTTATATGACATATTCTTTTATCACTAAATGTGATTTGAAAATTATGATGTTGACATTTTCATCACAAATAGATATTATTAAATGACGAAAATAAAATGTCTTATCATATGTGTTATTTGCAGTGACAAAACTATTAGTTATGTGACAAAAAATAAATATATTAAATGATAATATTAGCGTTACTATAGTTATAAACGTGCATGACAATTGAAAAATTCGTCATCTTAAGTACATTTTTTCGTGACAAACTATTAATTAGATGAAAAAACTTTAACACAATGAATGACGATATTAACGTCATTAAATGTATGAATTTGCATGACAATTGAAAATTTTATCATTTAAAATATAGTTTTTGTGACGAAATAATTAATTATGTGACAAATTTAAAACACAATATATAACGAAATTATCGTCACTAAATATAAAAACATGAATGACAATTGAAAATTTTGACATTTAAAGTATATTTTTCGTAACGAGATGTCTAGTTAGGTAACAAAAATGAAACACAATTTATAACAATATTTTTGTCACTAAAAATCAAAACGACTATAACAATTGTAAATTTTGTCATCAAATAGTATATATTTCATGACGAATAAAAATGTTGTCACTTTATACTTTTTGTGACGGGGTTTCAATGATGATCAGTATGACGATAGATTTTCGTCTCAAAAAACCTATGATGATGAAAAAAGTACTTATAGTGACAAAATATTTTGTCACAAAAAATGCAATTTATTTGTAGTGTATATAACTCATTTAAATTTTAATATATATTGTTAGCTCAGAAGAAATATTGAAAGAGCAAGGATTTTTCAGAGAATGAAGCTTTTATATATTTCTTTGATGATTTTGCTATACAACATTTATAACCTATTTATAGAACAAAAAATGCAGTTTAGAGTACACAAAAATAGCCATGATTGATGGCTTAACAGAAGCAAATGGTTGGTGGCATAAATCACGCATCTAATTTTCTTAACAATCTTAACAACTATTGACTTTAGCTGTATTGTATTGACTTTAATACAATACAGCTCTTAACATATATGAAAAAAAAATTTTGTTTGTTGTAAATCGGCTTATTAGTACAGCGGATAAAAAACAATAACAAGAAGATAATGCAATAAGTATTGTTCACAATTGATACATTATGATATTGCTCTTTAAGCCTTTGGATATTGACAATTTGAAAATAGAACTTAAAAAATAGTTCAAAAGACCAGTAGAACAAATTCGTTCTGATAACATGTTGTAAATCAATTTATTAGTACAACGAATCAAAAACAATAACAAGCGAAATATAAAACTATAAAGTAGGGATGACAATGGGTATGGTATGGTAGCCCTGGCCATGGTCCGGTTTGAAACCGAAATCAAACTGGCTAAAAAATGAACCTAAATCAAAACCATAGCCACAGTTTCTGTTTTAAACCGTTATTGTTTATGGTCTGATTCAGGTTTCATAAAACCTTGAATCGAAACCGGAACCGCCAAATCTTTGAATTTTAAAAGTAATTTTTGTAAAAAAAAAAAATGGTTTAGGTCTGGTTCATAATCGAAACCTAACCGTATGAATTGAACCGTCTACATACGGTCCGATTTTGGTTCACCAATATGTGAAACTGAAATTGACAATTCGATTCTGATTTGGAACCGTGGCCGGGTCTAGGGTATGAGTAGGGTGGTATAATACCCTTACCCATACCCAAAAAAGTGTATGTCTACCCATATCTATACCCGTATCCATTTGGGTAATAAATTTCAAACTCGTCCCCATACCCATAAGGTTCTGAGTAACTCATTACCCAAATAATTACCAAATTATTTTTAAATATCTATGTAAATTTAAATATAATTATATAATTACTATAAATCAACAAATATTATATTCAAATAGATCATTTATTAAAAAAAATACTAAAAAAAGTTGAATAATTTAAAAGTTGTCTAATTCTCTAAATGCAATATATTAGATACATCATAATTAATAAATTCAATTACATAACTCCTAACATTTTACATCTAACTTAAAAGAAAAATGTTGAAAATAGTTAAGTTTGAAATAACACATCACAAGTCACTGAAGACATACGGTGAAATTTGTAAAAAAAAAAAATGACAATATTTATCAATTAGTAATTAAAAAAAATTATATTATAGATAAAAAAATTAAATAAGAAAATTCTTATACATGAGCATTTAAATAAGATAATATATGTACATTAGTCGATTTTTTTCTAACTAGCTGGTCTAATATTTTAACTTTAAATTTGTTAAACAAATTACTTTTAATTAAATAAAGTTACAAAAAAAAAAATTGTTGCTGGTGACATTGGCCTTGAGTTAGTTAAGTTAAATATTGAACATACAGTTAAAGAATGCATTAATATTATTGTTGGAAAAACGTTTTAAAGTTTTGAATGAAAATTAAATGAAAAACGTCTTAAGGTTTTGAATATTTTGTAACATTCAATTAAATTGGCCTTGTAATTAATTGTACACTTATTGTCCTTATTTTCTCTATATAAAGAAAAGATGTTTTTTTTTTTTTTTTAGTCAAAACACCAAAAGAAAGATCTTATTGCAAATTCAATAAGCAATACAACCTAAAATGAACAAAGAATCCAGCTAATTACATCAACAAACCAATTGCCACTTTCTATACAATTCTAAAAATTTCATATTATGATATCTTTTGGAATACATTTTCAACAACATAGTACCCCTAATCTTCCTCAAAATACCAGCTGCAGCATGAGTTGAATGCTCAAAAATGATGAGATTGTTGGCTTGCCAAATGTAATACACAAATATAACAAAAGTAATTCTCCTAATTTGGCTGAGAATGCTTCTGCCTTTAGATTTCCTGCTACACCAACTCCACTCCCTCCTCCAATTGAGAACACCCCTAGTATACAAACAAGCATCTAAAACATTCTTCCAAACTGCCGAAGAAACAAAACATTGGAAAAATAAATGTTCAAGTGTTTCACTCTCCCTATTGCAGAAAACACACACATCCTCTTGAATTACTCCCCAACTCTTCAATTTAGTCTTGACCTGCAATTTATTATTAATAGCCAACAAAGCCACAAAACTATACTTGGGGATATGATTATAACCCCATAACACATGCCACCAAGAAACTACAGGTTTTAAGCCATGAAAATGAGAATAAGCATTAGGTATAGAAAATGTACCAGAAGAAGAAACCTTCCAAGTAATGGAGTCATCCCTATTATTATTCACTGACCCATACTGCTGTATATAATCTCAAGCTCTTACAGTTTCCTCATTCAAAGGATCAGGTAGATGCTAGCAGATGTGATACCACACATCTTTCACCTTAGCTTGTTTAGGGACATCCGCATCCACCAATGAAACCAATGGGAATTTGTCTGCTACAGAACAACCCTGCAATCAAGGGTCATACCATAAAGACAACTCACCCCTACCAAGGGAATACTTAAAACAAGTTTTAACTTCATTCCTCAATTTAAGCAAGTTTCTCCAACACCAACTTGCTTTTAGAGGTTTAGTCAATCCCCAAAAGCTTAAAAACTTCAATTTGTTAGCAACAATCCACTTAGCCCAAAGGGAATGCTTCACAACAATTAACTCCCATACATGCTTAGTGATTACAGCATTGTTCCAACATAAAACATCCTTCACCCCAAGACCACCTTCCTGCTTTCTATAACACACCTCCTTCCAAGCAACCAAGCACCCATGCCTATATTCTGCAAACCCTTTCCATAAGAAATTTCTACAGACACTCTCCACTGCATGGATCACATACTTAGGCAACATGAAGGCCTTACACCATAAATTCTTCATACTCATCAAAACATAGTTGATGAGTTGAAGCCTCCTAGCATAAGACAAAAACTTTACTGTCCATGTATTGATCCTTCTAGTCATATTCTCAATGAGGATTTGACAGTCATTTTTAGATAGCTTGTGACTAAACAGAGGCAATCCCAAGTATTTAACAGGTAACTGACCCTCATAGAATCCTAACAACTCCAAAATAAGACTTTTATTGTTACTATCAACACCACTAAAATAGACCAGGCTTTTATAAGGATTGACTTGAAGACTTGACACATTAAAAAAGTGAGTGAGCACCTGTTGCAACTGAGTCACTGTTGGAATGTGCCCTTTGCAGAAAATGAACAGATCATTTGCAAAGTAGATATGATTGATTCTCATAAACTTTCATCCTAAATGATATTTGAAATCATTATCACTCATCACCTTGAAGCTTCTTGACATGTATTTCATAACAAGCACAAATAGCAATAGGGACATAGGATCCCCTTGTCTAACTCATTTAGCCCCCTTGAATCTTCCTTCAGGACTGCCATTAATAATAATGGAATATAAGGAAGACCTCACACATTGCATTACCCATTTTATAAAATAATTAGGAAACTGAAAACCTATTAGGATTTCCTCCATATAGTCCCAATGTATGGAGTCATAAACTTTCTTGAGATCAATCTTGAGAGCACAATCACCCTTCCCTTTCTCCTCCTGATATTCCCAAACTAATTCATGAGCTAAAAGGATGTTATCAATAATCCTTCTCCCTGGCACAAATGCAAACTGGGATTCACTTATGATGGAAGGCAAGATAGTTTGTAACCTATTAGAGATTACCTTAGTAATGCACTTATACAATACATTACAATAGGCAATAGGTCTGTAATCACCTGGACTTTTTGGATTTGGAACTTTAGGAATAAGGGTGATAAGAGTTTCATTCAACTCAGAAGGCATCCTTCCTAGATTGAAGAATTCCTTCACAGCCTCTATAACATCCCTACCCACAATTCCCCAAGATTTCTTAAACAAAAGGCTATTAAAGCCATAAGGACTAGAAGCTTTATCACTGCCTATAGAGAACATAGCTGTCATTATTTCCTCATCTGTAATAGCAGCACATAAATTTCTGGCTTGAGGTTCAAACACCAAAACACCAGCAAAGTAAATTATCTGATCAACATGATGACTTCTATGGGCAACAATACCTAACTAGTGCTGATAGAAAGTTACAAAACCAGCAACCACTTCACTATATTAAGTAATTACAGTACCATTGATATTAATACTATCTATTCTATTCCTGGCAACTCTTTATTTAAGAGACTGATGAAAAAACTTCGTATTGTGATCACCAAGTTCAATCTATAGCACTCTGGACTTTTGCTTGTAAAAATTTTCCTCCCACCTTAACAACTTCCTCAAGTAAGCCACATAAACTCTCTCCTCATCCAACAGATAAGGGTTAAGAGGATCAAATTGAAGCTTAACTTGAATATCCTCTACTAGTTGTTTGTGATATTGTAACCTAGCAGAGATATCTGAAAAATGTTCCTTGTTAAATTTTCTCAAAGCTACCCTGAGAAGTGCTAGCTTTTTATACACCTGAACCATCCTTCAACCCTTATTTCCTTAGTCCACTGATCAGTAACTACTGTAAAAAATTGGGAATGATCTACCCACATGTTAAAGAACCTGAAGTTCCTTTTGACTGGAGCAGCAACACAACCCAAAGACACCACTACTTGAGAGTGATCAGAAATTCTAGCATTTAAGTTCCTACATTTTGAACTAGGGAATTGATCTAACCTATGGCTACTAACAAAGACTCTGTCAATTCTCCTCCATATCCTAGCAGACCCTTCTAGATTATTTATCCAAGTATACCTATATCCAGTTCATTTAAACTCTATAAGCTCAGATTCAGTAATGCAGCACCTGAACTCATCACACACATCTATTTGCATAGGATTCCCCCCACATCTATCCTTATTTGAAAGGATTGCATTGAAATCACCTTGGATCAACCAAGGGACTTGCACTCTCTGAGAAACTTTAGTTAGATAGCAAAACACCAATAAGTAACTCCATTCAGTGTCACCTCACAATGAATAACTTGGTATGTCATACCAAGCACAACCACATTCACCAATTGAGAATTATAGCAAATCCATGCTCTACACAAATCACAACAATCAACATTTGAAACCATTTTCCACCCCTTCAAGCCCAACCTCTGCCAAACTTGGTTAACTTTCTCAGACTTCACCTTAATTTCTAAGAAAGCAACTAGAGATAAATGATTATACAAAACCAACTTCCTTGCCTCTAGTTGCTTTAGGGGGTCATTAAGACTTCTCACATTCTAGGCACCTATCATTTACCTTTATTAGGGGGATTATCCTTGTATCCCTTCTTGCCCCTCTTATTCCCCAATGACACGCACAAAGCCAACTTTAGATTTAATTGTCCCTAAATCTGCAATAACACTATGAGAAACCTGTTGTTGTTGAGAAGTAAAAGAAATCACTGTTATAACTTTGCCCTTAACACCCTTTGAATGCACATTTGGTTATGCTCTATCACAACCAGACTCAGAGCCCACAACATTAGAATGAACCTCAATCTCCCCCGCTAAAATAGTATGAGGTTGCACCTCTTGAGAATTTAGGACAACATGAATTGTGGGCACTTTTAGTTCCTTAGGTTTCTTGGCCACCCATTGAGGCTCTGTTTTGGGACACCCTGGAGCAGAGTGACCAAACACCTTACACATTACACAAAAACTAGGCTTCCATTCATAATGTACATCTTGCGAGAATTGCTGACCCTCCTTATCCTCTAAAATACCTCCTGTGGAAACTCACACAACAAATCCATCTCCACTAACACCCTAGCATAGAACAACCTAGACTTCTATAAAGTGCATTGGTCTGTGAATAATGGTATACCACACAGACTAGCTATCTTACTCAACATTAAAGGATTCCAAAATTCCCAAGGTAATTTTAGAAATTGGACCCAAATTGGCACTTTAACAGCCTGAATCACTTCTAATTTCATCCTAGGATGCCACTCTTGAAGAATCAAAGGATGTTTATTGAAAGTAAAAGGACCATCATGCAAGGAAGACAATTTGAATTTAGCAGATGTAAATCGAAATGCAAACAAATTCTCTTCAATCATTTGAACATCAAACAAACCCTTAGAACCCAACCTATTCATAGCAAAATTTTTTATTTTGAAAAACCTAGGGTTCAGCCCCACCACAGAACCAATAAGAACGAACCTCCATTGTTCCTCCTCCTCTTTTACATCAGAAGAATTAAATTTTGCAACCCTAACCCCCTTACTCACTAATGGAGGACAATAGTGAAGCACACCTCCACTATCCTTATCGCGATTAGCATTAAACATAGAGGACCAAGAACGGTTTACTTGATCAGAAGACTCCGCTACAGTGATCTATTGTTCACCCCTCCACAACATCAACATCACCAGGAACATCATCACAATCCCTACCATCACTCACCTCCGCACCACACACATCTTCAGTTTGCATCTCCAAGTGAGATTTACCACTCACAAACTCCTTAAGAATCTCAGATTCTAGTGGTAAATCATGATCTAAGTCTTCATTCTCAATTGAACCCTCATCAATCTCAGATTTTGTCCTCAATGATTTTGATTTTTTCTATTTTCTTTTCTCCATAATTGGGAATGGTGTACGATAAGAGAAACTCTTATCTTGTGCCGAGAGAAAAGAAAGTTAGTTAAATTAGATTATTCTTTTGCAACTTTTAAAGGGAAGATGTTGATTCTTGAAGGGTGTGTCAAAAACTAGTAAAGTTTTATGCATTTATAGAGTTTCTTCTCTTATTTGGTGATAAGTTAAAACACAGTTATAGTTCATGAAAAAGTAATTTTGAGGTGCTAAAAATTACTTGTTACTGTTATATTATGGGAGACAGACGTCAAATCAACCTCAAAGTACCACGGTGAGAGATGAATATATTTTAAGGAAACTGTGTGAAATACATCGATTCATTATTTTATTTATAATTGTTATTATTTGAAAGTCGACTCATCAAAATTCACCTTGCTTCGCTTCGCCACGCCACATTATTCTTTTATCGAGACTCCTCTTTGACTCATCATTCAAGACCAACTATTCACTTCTCCAATTTCAACTCTTCTCTGGTTGCCTAGTGACGAAGCCGTAACTTCGCTTCGTCTATATATTTATATATATCTATATATATTTGTTGTCTATTACTAACAAGAATAACATCTATACTTAAGATAATTTTTTTAACAAAAATGCTTATGAATCTTATCAGTTTGACAAATGTCATTAGGTTTGTATTACAAAATATTTTTTTCTTTGACAAATCTTTGATTTTTGTCTATAACTCTTCGACTTTGTGAATGAAATTAGAAATTAAAGAAGGTTGAATGTAGTAAGGCACCTATAAAAGAATTTCTATAGAAAATCCTGTTTTTTTTTATCCAAGCATAAAATTTTTTATTAAATGCAAATCGACAATGCATGGAGAATATATGTAATTTTCTTGGATTAATTTTATGAAAAACATGTTTAATTTTCTATAATTAAATACTTCTTTAATATTTTTTATCAAAACCCAAATTCTAGAAATAAAAAAAAAATATAAATTCTTCTCTAAAAAATTTTTTTGATAAGTTTATTAACCTTTATCGATGAGAAAACCAATAAATTCTTCATCTAAAAGTTTCAAAAGATTTTTTTACTCTCAAATAATGAAACTTAGTGTGTTTCGTATAAAAAAGTATTATTGTTTTTCTTATTTTTGTAATTCTTATTTATTTATATGTTTATACTTATTTTAAAAACCCTAATAAGTCATATACTATAATATCATAAATTAGCTCAGTCAATTATAGTCCAAATATTATTTATGTTAATTTGTGTATTTGTGTGTGTCTATATATAAGGCATGAGTATAAGTGAGTTTGAGTATGGGTAAAACCTGATAGTTCGAGCAGGGTATGAGTACAGATATGAGTAGGGTACTACACTATCCGTCTACCCAAACTCAATGTCATTACCCAGTTAACTCGGGTATTACCCGCTTTAATTGGGTAGGGTTCGGATGAATACCCACGAGTAGGATACAAATTGCTATCTCTAATATAAAGTAAATAGAGGAAAATAGATATAAAAAAAAATATGTAAAGAGAAAAAGAGACTCAAAACTCATCTTATTAGATTAATCATAATTTTCTTTATATATAAAAATAACTAGAGTTTAGTGTATTTAATATTACTGAAATAATCATATATTATAATTTCTCTAAATTATATACTCAAGTGTATTTAAGCAATATCCACATATAATAATTTATTTATACCATTTTTTTTCCTTCTGAAATACGCTTTTTCTTTAATTTTTAGAATATTGTAAATCTCCCTTCAAAAACATATAAAACTTATTTACATAATTAATAGTTTCAACCATTATATGTTAATTTAAATTATAAAATTTAAAATGAACATTTAAAAATCAACTTTCAATTTTAGAAAATCAAGTATATTAGAAATGAAATATCTGTATCTTAAGTATTAAGCACCAACGCTGTTGCTGGGTCCATCAAAAGAAGCTTCACTTGTGAATTAATTATTCTACTAGTAGTCAGCTAATGGTCAAGTCAACTGTCGGTTTTTCTTTGAAGCTTCCAAAGAAACTTCACTCATATTTCTAGCAAATTCCATTTATAGTCAGCTAATCGGGTCAAGTACTGGCGATAATTCTTAAAAGCTAATTGGAAAAATTTTTAGCTAGTAATACCAATTGTAACGACTTTTTATCAACGTGATTTTAATTCAATGGTATTCAAATCGTTTTTAAAATTAAAAAATCTTTAATTGAAATGCAAATTGAAACTCAATTTACTAAAAAAAAATTTCATCTATTACTCTTTCCGAAGTACAAAAACAAAACGTAATGATCTCCTAACCATATATATAACACCATCTCCCATCCCAAAAATATTTTACAGCGATCAATAAAAAAAAAAAAAAAATTGATGGTTGGCCATTATTGAAGTAACTGCGTAACTAATAATAATTATTATTATAATTATAATGTGGTTTGGCTAGTTTTGCCCCATGAAGACGGGCAGAAGAAATAAAACAAGCGCAAATTAGTAAGACGTGCCATTCCCACATCATATTAATTGAAATATATTATTGGTTAAGTTTTGTTTATATTGAATGTATATATTAATTTAATAAAATAAAAATATATTAAGTAAAAATGAATATCGATATTTTTTTATTAAAAAAAATTATATTGATTAAAATATATTATCACTCGTTAATTTAATATATGAAATAAATTTATTTATTTAGCGTACGCAATAATTTTTTTTTTTTAATTAATATGATGTAGAAAGGACACATTGAGTCGTCCTAATTTGCGCTTGTTTGTGTCCGTCTTCATGGGGCAAAACTAGCAAAACTAATTAATTTGATTTTGTGGTCGAAAATTCTTGCCTACGCCTACTTTATTTCCTATATAATTTTAATTATTTAAAATTCAGCCATAGCTCAAATGGAAAATATTATTATTTCCCTTTCCCTTCTCTTAAATATAATCTTTTTTGCTTCACCTTCTAATGCCGTCTCCTCCTGCAACGGCCCATGTCAAACCTTGGATGACTGTGACGGCCAGCTTATTTGCGTAAATGGAAAATGCAACGATGATCCTGATTTAGGCACAAGCATATGTAGCGGCGGAGGTGGAGGCAGCAACCCTTCTCCGTCAGGCGGAGACTGTCAGCCAACCGGCACTCTTACATGTCAAGGACAATCATACCCTACATACACATGCTCACCTCAAGTAACATCTGAGACAAACGCCCAATTAACTTTGAATGATTTTAGTGAAGGTGGTGATGGAGGAGGAGCATCGAAGTGTGACGAGCAATATCATGACAATTCAGAAAGTGTGGTGGCGCTGTCCACTGGGTGGTATAATGAAGGGTCAAGATGTGGGCAAATGATAAAGATTAGTGCTAATGGGCGGAGCACCACCGCTAAGGTGGTGGATGAATGTGATTCAAGAAATGGGTGTGACAGTGAACATGCAGGGCAGCCACCATGTCACAATAACATTGTTGATGGATCTGCTGCTGTTTGGGACGCTTTGGGTTTGAACAAGGACGTGGGTGTTGTTGATGTTACTTGGTCCATGGCCTAGCTAGTAAGGTGTTACTTGTTCAATTGCTCATTTGCTCTATCTGTGTAATAATATTGAAATAGTAATAATAAAAACAGGGACAAAGTACTATTTTAAAAGTTAATTATATAAAATATGTTGAAATTATTAATTAATTAATCAATAGTTTTAAATTTTGATGTGCTTTTTAATTTGGATTTCTAGCTTTAGCAAAATTTATTGATAAAAATTATCTTTATTTTAAAATCAAATTAATTAGTTCTTATATTTGACTTTCGAGAACAAAAATGTCTTTAATTCAGTTCAGATTTTTATTTTTTTATTAGATAAATATAAATATGTTATCATGATAGTAGTAGAGTTATATATATCTTAAGATTTATTTGAGTAATTTTAAAGTTTCATTTTTTTTTTAATTGGTCATTGAGATGAGTAAAAATTCATTTATAATAACTTTTACTTCTAAAATTAAATTAAATAATCATTATACTTACATCTAATTAATAAATACTTTTTTTTTTTGAGGGAATAAATACATTTCTTAGAATTTTGATAAGTATATATTTTTCGGTTAATTAAATTAAAAGAGGTCAAAATAAGGTCAATGCAAAAGTTACAACTGTAGACGCAAACAGGAGAGAGAGTTGATTAAAATTGCAAAAGATTTTTTATTTTTTATTTATTTTTTTTCTCTTCGTTGGTTTTTATTATAATATATACAAAAATAAACTATACTTATTTTTGAACTTTAGCTTTGGCTAATACGCTTATGAGGAAAAAAATCTTAGATGAATTTGTCTATTTTATCATATTATATACTGTATAATTATGATCTTTCGTGTTAAATGAAAATTATCTCATAAAGTGAATATGTTAATTAACTATCTGAATTATGAAGTGTATAAATCATTATTAATAATGCATAATCTATCGTGCTAAATTTAATTCACTTAAAAATTTCTTAGGAGGATTTTAGAATTCTAACCCAAAAAAAAAAAAAAATTTGTAGGAAGCTTTGGTCGAAATAAGAACATGGCCTATGTAATGTTAGAGACGATCCATGACCCATATGAGTTATTTATCTGGATACATTATAGAAACAGACTTTTGAGGTTAATAGACTTGATTGGCCCATGGGCTAATTACTTATCAACTCGAAATCCAAAAATGTTCCTGAATCTCAGTGTCAAGTGAGACATAAAAATTGGATGTTACTCTATTTCACATTTTTTTAAATATATTTTCCTCTTTTTTTTAGTAATATTTTAAAATTAAACACTTAGATTTAATATTGCATAATTGAACGTAATATCATTAAATTTTTATTTGATTACATGATCAATTACATTTAATTATCTTTCAAATATTTGTAAGAAAAATCTCAAAAGCTAACTTGCTGTTGGCTTGAGGGGGCAGATTTTGCATGTATGTCTTCATGTGAGCAACAAAAGAACATTCTTTAATTTTTCGAGAAATACATGATTTTTACTTCTCTAAATTATTTTTTTTGAACATTAAGTATAAGAAATTTAACACCGATGAAGTTTGATTTTTAACGTCCACTCTTATTTATTCATTTTAAGTAAATTAAACAATAAAAAAAAAAAAAATTTAATTCATAACAATAATAACTATTTTAATAGTAGGATCTACAAAAATATAATTTTTTTTTTTTTTGTGAATAACAATTTGCAGCAATATGCTAATATATAAATTAATCCCCATAATAATTTTTTTTTAATACTGTTATTATAGACATTTGGTACCATTATTAACATATGTTAACATTTGATAATATTAGCAATATGCACTTATTATGAATTATTGATTTTAATAGTAAATATCAAAAAATCAGTGCGCTATTACATCCAAAATTTGTTGTGGTGTGTTTATAATGTTGTTTCACTTGACAAATTCAAAGATTTTCATTTTGTAAGGCCGGTACATATAGAAAGGACAAAGTAAGAGAAGTAAGGCTCAGAACAAATATCAGATTTGATATTTCTTAGTTATTATTATTATTTAGGGGTGGTAAATTATATATATACTTTTCTATAGATGGTAAAAAAAAAAGTAAGGATTACCTACACTAAGTATATATAATCATTAAAATGACATAAAATAAAATAAAAAATACTTTTCATTGAAATTATATATATATATATATATATATATATATATATATATATACTTTTCTATAGATGGTAAAAAAAAAAAAAAAAAGGATTACCTACACTAAGTATATATAATCATTAATTTTTTTTTCCAAATATATAATTATTAAAATGACATAAAATTAAAAAGAATATAGATATCTTTTCATTAAAAAAATAATAGACATATAAATCATATTAATTAAATATTCATTTACTTATTAATTTGAGTATATAAGACAAAAATATGTATTTAATATAGGTAAAAAAAATTTAAAATACAAACTTCAAACTCACTTTCTCTCTCTCTTTTATATATATATATATATATATATAGCTATAACAAACTTACTTGTCAATTCTGTAATAACCTTCTAATATAAATTATATCAGCCATGAAAATGGAAGTTTTTGGCAATAGAAAATTTATATAAATATATATTAATATAATGGGTGGCTGGTCCCAGAATGAGTGCCCCTCATCAAGGCCATTACCCTAAAGAAATAAAAAGTTGAAGAAAAAACAAAAAAAAGAAAACACATCTGTATGAAGTATGCAGTACCTTGATATAGATAGAACAAGAAAAAAAATGTTTTTTTTTTTTTTTAACAAGAAGGGCCAAGCCAAGACAATTTCCAAAGGTAGTCATGTTTCAATATTCACTTGCAATGACAGGATGGATTATTATTATTACAATAATTATGATTTTTTTTTTATTTTTTTTATTTGATGTGATACACAGTAATGATAAGAGTGATTTCTCCATTTTCTTTGATGTTGTTTGGTTGTCTATCACCAATAGGTCACATGAGAATATATTACATATGATATGATGAGAAGATAGATTTTGGATAGATTTATTCTGTTTCAAAGGGAGGGGCCCTCTCTCTCTCTTCTCTTTTTTGTGATGCTTTCTTTCTTTTCATATAAGCCCATGAATGGTCAATGTGACCCCAAATATCACCTTGTCAATTTCTTTCTTTCTTTCTTTTTTCTTCTTTCTTCCTCAAGTACAATAGTTACCCTAACCCTACCAAAAAAAAAACCTAGAAAATGCTAAGGTGAATTTTTTAATCACTTGTGTGAAATCTACATTGAAATCTTTCCTTAAAAAATGAAAACAAATCTACATTTTTTTTTTTGCCAAATAAAAGAAATCTACATATTAACACCTTTTTATGATCTCTTGCCTTTTCTCTACTCCACCAATTATTTTTTTTTTTTAAGTTATTAGTAATCTTAATTTTTTAGATATAATACGTAAAAATTAAAAGTTTTGAGAGGTTAAAGTATTTTATAATTTAATAATCTTCAAATTCAATTATTGTAATTGATTAAAATTTTAAGGATTAAAGTATAATCTTATTTAAAATGTTATAGACAAAAATGTAATAATTATTTCTAATTTTATAATAAAAAATTAAAATGTTAAATCATTAATAAGTCGTGTGAACTAAAATTATTAATTTTTAAATATTAAAGACTAGTTTTACTATGTCAAAATTTTGGATTATTTTATAATTTTTTTTTTTAGGAAATACTATGAATTTTCATTTATAATTAAAAATAATATATTTTGCTGTGAAAATAAATATATAAAGTATATTAAGAAATACAATAAAATGGTTTTAATTTATTTCAATATTCTCCAATCATGTTGATAAAATAATTCGTAAAAAAAATGCTCTGTTTGGTAACTATTAAATTGTAAATCAATTATCTTTATATTTTTTAATAAATCTGTTTGTTTGAATATCAATAATAAATTTAAAATCATGAAAATAAATTCAAATACTATAAATAGTCTAAAAGAATAAAGTATTTCTACAAGAGAATAATATACTATTTATATGAAAGAATAACAAATAAATGCCATCAAAAGAATAAAAAAATCATAAAAAATGGACTAAAAATAAGACGAACAACAATAAATATATATCTAAAAAGACACAGATAAATATATCTATAAGAATATGTATTTTTTGAATATAAATATTTAAGTAAAAAATAAAAAAAAAAATTACCGTCGATCAAAAGAGAATATTTGCGGTAGCTAAAAAAAATAGAGAGAAAAAAGAAGAAGAAGAAGAAGAAAGAGATGGCTATGGGTTTTTTCTTAATTAGGACTATTTTATAATTAAATCTTACAAGTTTAATAAAGGAAATAGAAGGATGGAAAAAATTGAAAAGAAAATTGTTGTGAGTTTTTTGTGCCATTTTTTTTTATTTGGTTTCTATTGGATTTCTTTTTTAATTATCAGGAAAGTATATTTGAACCTAAATTTATTGCCAATTTTATATGTATTTATTTCTAAAATATATATTTAATTTAATTTTTATTGAAATTTGAATTCAAAACTTATCATCCTAAATACAACTTTAATACAAATGAACTCTAACTCATTGTTTTTTTCCCTACTGCAAATGAATAATATTATTAGTAATATTACTAATTGATATATAAAATCTATGTGACAATTTTTTTAAAAATAATATTATAATCACTTTGTAATATTATCAACATATCTTAACATTTACAATAATATTAATGTCATTATAAATATGTATTTATTATTACTTGTAATTTTTAATATCAAGAAATTAATATTATTAGATTCAAAATTTATTGTAGTGCATGTTATTT
>CATKHJ010432557.1:0-12130 GCA_949750685.1 Vernicia montana | reverse complement strand
AAAGAAGAAAAAAAAAAAAAAAAAGAGATAGGTGGTCTCGTTGACCAAACTAAAAAAATAAAAAAAGAGAGAGAGAGATAGGTGGTCTCGTTGACCAAACCTTGCAAGTCTGCTCGGACGTCGGTATTCACTTGCCGTTAAAAAAATTGCCGTTAAAAAAAGAATATATATATATATATATATATATATATATATATATATAAACGCATATATTAAAAGTTTCACTCAAATTTTTTAATTTTTAATTTATAATATATAAATAATGTTAATTGAATAATATATAGACAACACAAAAATTATAAGATTATATATGATATTATATCAATTATTAAATTATATCAAAAGAAATTTTAGATAAATTATAAATTTATAATTATAAATGTATATATCTCAATTGAATATAACTATTGGTAGTTATACAACTTACTTAATTATTAGGTTTATTAAATTTGTATTAATGAAAAATTAATAATATAATATGGATTAAGTTTATTAAAAAAAATATGGATTAAGTTTTAATAATACTAAGAAATAATCATATATTATAATTTTTTTTTGATATTAAGAAGGTTTAATAAACCGAAATAACATTGTAGGATACACAACATGAGAAATTCGAATATAAAACCTCCCACTTTCCACACCTTTAAAGGGGAGAAGAAGATCAATCAAACCACACCTGATTGGGAACCACATATTACAATTAAACATTTTAAATTCACTACCTATATGTTTTAGAAAAAAACTTTTAATATATGTTATGATTAATCATTGAATGATAATAAGAAAATATGATATATTAGTATGTAAATTTAGTAATATTGTTATTTTAATTGTAATTATATTTATATGATACTAATAAAGTTTTAAATTAAAATTTTGTTAGTATTATATAATTTAATATTCTAATATTTAAAAATATTTTTTTTTATTAATTGACATCTTTGTAATACATTATCAATAAGAAAGTATTTGCAATAAACGACTAATAGTTTGTATAAAAAGTTAGAAAGTGATTATAAGAAATTATGTATTAACTTAAATAGTATATAAGTCAAGATTAAAATTATTTGAATTAAGTAAAATACTAATAAAATTATATTTATATTATACTAATAGAGTTTTTACAGTAATTCATCTAAAAAACTTGTGAATAATCATTAATTTATTAATATAATAAATGTAGTTTTTCAATTAATTAATCACTTCTTATGTTTAATTTTAGTATTAGATCAATAAATTAGAATATAGTGAAAATTTCCGAATCTCCATATTGTATTGTATTGTATTGAAATATCCAATTTCGAATCGTATTGTCTCGAAATTTTTAGGACAATACAATACGAAGATGTAACACTCGAGACTTTTGTTTGATATATATATATATATATATATATATATATATATATATATATATATATATATATATATATATATATATATAAGGGTCAAAATATATCGAACTGGGTAGTAAAGTAAGTTGGGCCCGGCCCAATATAATATACTTACAAGCCCATTGACTAAAGTCAAATAAAGAGCCATTTAGTTCGTATCCAAGCAGGAAGCGGATTAAAGCAATGCAGCAAGCTAATCTATATCCGAACCGGTCAAAAAAATTCATATTCAACTCTTGTAAGAATTTCTCTCCTATAAATACCTCAAAATTAAACCAGCAAAAGGTACATGCATTCTTGCTAACTTAAACACAAACGATACTCCAATATTATTCTCAATCTCTTACATTGAGCCTATTCACTAACTTGACCGTCGGAGTGGCTTCGCTAGGCACCCCTCCTAGCCCACTTGACTCTTATTTCTTCTTACAGGTCACACTAGATCAACTCGAACTCAACTAAAGGTGAACTATTCTAAACGGGTTCACTTCGCTTGGAATTGGCATCATCAGTTGGATTGATAAGGATAAGGGTAAAATTGATAAAAAATAATAATAATAATAAGTTTTATTAATTGTATAAAAGTGACAATTAAATGAAATTTTAAATATTCTCTAAAGCGTCATTTATAAAGGAACGGAGGGAGTAATATTTTTACACTGGATAAAACAATAAACATATTTATAATAAAATTTTAAAATATTAATTTGTAATTGATTTGATGTATAAAAAAATAGTTATTAAAAAATTGATAAATTTTATTACTATAAATATTATTAAAAAAATTATAGACAATTAACAATTTTTATTTTCTTTAATGATAATGAAATTATTTTTAATACTTTGAGTTTTTGAGTTCAAATTCCGAGTTAAATTTACCAGAATTTAAAACGTACGGGGCAAATGATTTCCACAATAACCACTGAGATACGTTGGAGATGAATTTGCATTATGTGATGAGTTATTGATCATTAATTCATTATTATCCCTATGGGAATAATTAATGGTAGCATAGAAAGTGAGGTAAGTTACATATACAAGCATTCCCATAAACAATCATTTACTAATTAGTACGCTTTCGTGTCAGACAGCAATTGCATTTTGCTATTTATTAATAAAATTTGATAAATTACTATTTGATTTATGAGATAAAAGGAAATATATAATAATCAATCTAAAAAAATTTATAATTTTTAATCCTGCTGCTCATTATTTAGATTTTGATGTACTAAGAAAAATTTAAATTTTTTATAATTTTTGTATTAGGTTGGTTGATGGTGAGATTAGAGAGTTTATTTTTATATTAAAATCTCAATATGTTTATAGATAATTAATGTAAAATTTCCCACATATATTTATACTCTTTGTTAGATTACATGATGAACTGATGATTATATTAATGAATGGTGTAATTATAAGAGAAATACAATGCTATTTATAGAATTACAAAGAGTGATTTATGACTTGATTGGAGGAAAACAAAATGTGCAGATGGATGAAGATTTGGCTGGCAATGCACATGGAGTGGTTGACAATGGCAAAGTAGGTGGCCACCATTGTTGAATCTTCATTCTTGTTTTCACACTAACACCCCCCCTCAAACTCAAGGTGGTATCGTAGATGCCAACTTGAGATTGCTCAGTACATTCAGAAAAACGGGTTGAAACAGAAAACAGAATACATAGTAAAAAAAACTTAATTAAACAAACTGAAAACATGAAATAAAACATAAACTGATAAGCGTAGTAAAGCTAAAAATAAATTTCAAAATAACCAGAGTCGGAATCTGGTAACAGATATCGGAGTTGGACACGTGGCGGAACACGTGATAATAGGAGTCATTTTAATGGCAGAGCACATGTTAGATACGTGGTGGAACACGTGAATAACAGGAAACAGAGTCAGATTCTGGTAAAATTAATACCAAATCTGGATTCAGACAGAATACAAAGTCTGAAATAGATAAAACAGAAGCCATAAATGGCTTTTGAAGGCCAAAAAATTAATTGAGACGGCCAAAAATAGGAGATAAATTCGGAAACTGGTAAAGCAAATACCAACAATGAATTCAGAAGGGAAAAATGGATTCAAAAAAATGCCCAAAACAGAGAATTGAGCCACAAAGTGACAAAACAGAGACCGAGAATAAATTCAGAAGGTCTAAAAATTTCAGGAACCATGAATGGTTCATTTAGAACCTGTCGGAAAAGGGTTGAACTTAAAAAAAACACAGAAAATTGATGTAGAGAGGAAAAATATAGATAGTAATAGAATTTTGCAAAACAAACTGCAAAATTGAACTCAGAAGGTCTAAAAACCTTGGGAACCAGTAAAGGTTCATTCAGAACCGGTCAGAAGAGAGTCGAACCGACTGTTGAAAAAACACAGAAAATAGAGAGAAAATTAAGAAAATTAATTTAGAGACAGAATTTTGCTAAACGGACTGCAAAATTGAACTCAGAAGGTCTAAAAACCTTAGGAACCGGTCTGAGTTTGCTGAAAACCGGTATAAAAATCACTGAACCGGTTAGTCAAAGCAAAACTAGATCGGTTTGGTCAGACAGAGAACCAGACCGGAGGGCAGGTCGAGTCAAAACTCGGGTCGAAGCGGATGGACCATGGTTCAGAACGCGGGTCAATTCGGGTAGGAGCCCGGATCCGGGTCGGATCGACTGGTGGGTGGAGTGCTGATGTGGCAGAGAGAGGGCCCACATTCGACACCTGGCAAAATGTGACTGGGCCACGTTTAGGACACGTGGCGAGAGATGATGGGTCAAAATTTTTTGTGGCAGATGAGGTGGGTCCCACGTTGACACATGGCAGGCTATCACTGGGACACGTGGCGAGAACTGGTTTGGATTGGCAGGGACACGTGTCATCACATGAATGGATGACATGTCAATGACTGGGCAGGGCGACAGAGGACAGTGTCACAGACATGTGACACGTGGCGTGATTGGATTGGCTGAAGTGTCTGATGTTGATTGCGTGGCAGAAGACGTGTGGCTGCTGACATGTGCCACGTGTCGGACGATGATTGGATGACATGGCGCTGACTGGGCGAATTCTACTGACGTGGCGCTAGGTGGTCATTTTCAACCTCCAGCAGGGGCGTGTTGCGCGTAAGGAGAGTGAAGCCCAGTCGCCGACCTTTGATCGGCGCATGGAGGCTCAGTTTCCGGCGAGATTTGTTTCAGAATTCTTGTAATTTTATGGGCTTTCTAATGGTATGGTTAGAAAAAATTTCTAACGTGTGCATGTAGGGGCGAAATGGGACAGAAGCTTGGGACCCAAAAAAAAAACAAAAACTGGATTTTCTGGATTTCTATAGTGACTGAGCTTGAATGAGCTCTTTAGGTTCTGATACCATGTTAGATTACATGATGAACTGATGATTATATTAATGAATGGTGTAATTACAAGAGAAATACAATGCTATTTATAGAATTACAAAGAGTGATTTATGGCTTGATTGGAGGAAGACAAAGTGTGTAGATGGAGGAGGACTTGGCTGGCAATACACATGGAGTGGTTGATAATGGCAAGGTAGGTGGCCACCATTGCTGAATCTTCATTCTTGTTTTCACACTAACACTCTTAACAAGCACTGAATTTGTTTAATAATATGCCTCTAAGGAGTATGTTCTTGTGTGAAGAGATTCATGTGCTGGTAGGTTAGGAAAATTCACATCAACAGTTTAGGTAAAATTGACAATATTTATGTCCGTTGGCAAAAAAAAAAAAAAAAAAGACAATATTTATGTCCATTAAAGAATAAAATAAACCTATGAACGGACGTCTATTATAAGATATACATAATTAAATTGTAGATACTATTAATTTTATTTTATTTAAAAATAAAAGTTCTCATCAATATATTTCACCTTACTAAACAAATTTGCAAGTTTTTGCTGGACTATTTGGAAGCAAAGGAACAATTTTGTGTTTCAGAGAAGGAAAATTGATCCACTTTAGACAATTCAAATAGCTAATCATTTTTTTCAGGAATCACTTTTAAGATCTGTTAATACAAGTTTATCTAATTATGGTCCAATTACTGTTGGGACAAGCTCTTGGTCTCCTCCTCCAGTTGGTTTTCTAAAAGCCAATGGTGATGCTTGTTTCAACAAAGGAACAGGTTTAGCATCTTTAGTTGTGATATTCAAAGATGACAGGGGTCGAATGATTGATGGCATCGCAATTAAAAAAGTTACAAGATCTCCATTATCAGCTAAAGAAGAAGCCTTTGTTCTAGCTCTCAAAATTGCCAGTAGATCGGGTTATTTCAAGTTAATGTTGGAATTTGATTGTTAGGTTTTGATAGATGCCTTTATTGTTCCTATAGAAATAAGTCCTTGGGAAATACAAGCTCTTGTTCTTCTAGCTAAGGAGTTATCTGTATTATTTAAGAGTTTTTGTTTTTGTTGGATTAAGAGAGAGGCTAATAAGCCTATACATTGGGTAGCTAGAACTCTTTTGAATAGTTTTGTCTTCCCTATATGGAATGTAATTCTTCCTCTAAGATTGGAACATTTGTTACTCTCTGATGCTTCTGCATCTGTTTAATGGAATTTCTATATTTGGCAGAAAAAAAATACCAATTAAATGGAATATAGCCCAATAAAAGAGGTTAAATTAGTGGAAAGTGAAAAGTGGGGCAATGTTAGTTCAACAAGAAAGTAGACCAAACCTATTAATAGGTTATGGCATTTTATTTTAAATTTACTAAATGTGATTTACTTAATTTTTTAATAAAAAAAATTCTAAATGTGTTAATTACTGGTCTAACACGTTTGAGATAATTTCAAAGGCTTGATTGGCTACAAGATAAGCTTTTCTCCCACGATACAGATGAGAGATTACTATTTAATTTAGATTACTGGTTAAATATTGATATCGTGATTTAAAATTTATCTTAAAAAAAATATTGATCATTTGAGTACGGTCGAAAAATACAAATTGTACGTCGAACTCTTTATTGTAGACTTACTTTAGAATAATAGAAGCTAACTGTCACGATTTTTTTTCAGAGTTGCGACGATCCTAGGGCATGGGTACCATAAAAGTATCGAAATCCGTAGAACCCATGAACTTAAACATACAAATAACATTTTGCAGCATAACAGCTTAATATAAAACATATCCATAATTTATAACTTGCCCAAGATGACAACCTGTATACAAATATATACTTCCAATATCCAATCTTATATCCTCACTTTTCAATCATATCATAGAATCTCTCATGCTCAATTCCATAGTCTTAACACATATTTATGCTAGGAAAACTAACATTTCATATATACATACATAAATATGATTTTGAACATACTAAATTCATATATACATTTTACACATAAAAGCAAGTTTAATACTTTATACTTTTTATTTAAAACATATACACCATTGGAGCTTTTAGAGTAGAGCATCTTCAAAATATAAACCTTACATTTTCTTGCGGTTCCTCGATGAAGAAAGAATATTCGAGGAATTGCTCCTATACTAAACCTGAAAAATTTAGGAGAGAGGTGAATATAAAACTCAGTGAATAAATAATATATAATATGTACGAAAAAAATGTAATTATGAATTAGAAATTTTTTCTTTAGACTTGGATATCAAATTGAAATTTAAAAACTTACATGATTAGAGGTTCCTAATTAGGCTCTCTTGATTATAGGTTCCTAATTAGGCTCTTTTGATTATGGATATCAACTCGGGAGGGTAGTTGGAGAGAAACAAGCTCAAACAATCGACCAACCTTACGGCCTGTCCCAAGAATCTTGCCCGTCTGTGAATCCTGCACAATACAATCATGACTCGAAAAGGTTATATCAACACCAAGTTCACATAACTGACCAACAAAAATAAGATTGAGAGATAGCTTGGGCACATAAAAGGCATCAGATAATGATAAGTGTGAATTAGAAATAGTGCCTATATGTTGAATATGCAAGATGGAATTATCAGCAGTGTGGACAATCAGTGTATGAGTGGGAGTGGAGACAGAACTAAATAATTTAGATTCAAAGGTCATATGATTACAACAGGCAGAGTCAAAGAACCAATAAGTAGATTTACCTGGAGTGACAGATAGGACAGAGAAAGGAGGAGTACCAGAGTTAGATTGAATCTGTTAAAGAATTGCTTGAATATCTTTCAAGGAAAAATGAGGACAAGTATCATCAGAAGTAGAACCCTCAGTGGTAGCAGCAACAGTAGAAGTACTCAAGGACCGAAACTGATTATGAGATTTGGTTGAATTACCTTGGCCGGAATGCTTGTTCTTAGCTTCAAGTTTGGGACAAGTATAAATATAGTGCCCTTTTTGTTTGCAATATCTGCAAAATACCTTAGAGGAAGTAGAGATGATAGCAGTAGCTGAAGGAGCAGTAAGAATCACATATGTAGAAGGGAGAGATTGCTCAGTATAGAGAGTATTAAGTCGAGTTTCCTCAAAAAGTACCTCTTGAATGACTGTGTCAAGTTTAGGGAGTGGACTACGGTGAAGAAGAGCAGCACAAATAGACTTAAAGTCGGTACGAAGAGTCATAAGTAAATGCCATACATGCTGGCGATCTCGGATAGTAGTATAAATGGCTGCATAGGCTGTATCAGGCCAAATAGGATCACAGGCTGCCAATTGATCCCATAAAGTCTGTAACTCAGAAATATAATTGTGAATAGTTTTGTCAGGTTGTTGATGCATACGATGAAATCGACGATAAAGTTGGAATTGATGAACTCATCAAAAACTGCATAATGTGCCTGTAAAAAATCTCAAACATCTTTAGCACAGTCAAAGCGATGAAATTCCAACTTAATATTAGGTTGACAAGTATTCCGAAACCAAGTTAAAATCTGATATTTTTGCTATCCCATTGATCCAACCTTTCAGTGAACTTAGTTTCTGTCTCATCAATCTATTGAGTGGATTTAACAATTTCACCAGTAACAATACGCCAAAGAAGTCTCTCTTTCAGAAAATTACACATCTCTTGAGCTCATAAATCATAATTGAAGCTATCAAAAATCATAGTAATAGGATGGGTTGCAGAATGAGAATTATCAAAGGCAGCCATGGTAGCAAAAAAATTAAAAATAGAACTGAAAATAGAATACCTGAACCTGAAACTGATAGATAGAGACTGAATTTAAAAAAAAAGACCTCAAAAATGAATTCAGGAGGGTGGAAAACCTTGGGAATCGGTTTGTGTTGTAAGAAAATTAACCAAAATAAACCAAACCAGTCTATCAAACTCTTCTGAACTGGTTCAATTATCTGGGTTGAACCAGAAGTATGTTGGCTAATGTGGCGAGTAACGATTGGACAACAGGCTGATGTAGATAGTGCAAGCATGTGAGGCGAGTGAGCAACCCAACCACTGGAGCACCATGTATAAGAGCAACATCCAATAACCAATACAAGAAGAGGAAAAAAAAAAAAGACCAGAAAAGAAAGGCACAGATCACAAGGATGAAACCAACCTTAAAAGGTTGGCTCTGATACCAACTTAAAATAAAAAAGAATTCTTTATAATTTTTGTGTGTTATACAATGAAGGAACACTTTTATATATACAAAAATTAAGAGTCTAATTAGGAACCTATAATCAAGCCTAATCAGGAACCTAAAATCAAGCCTAATCAGGAACCTAAAATCAAGATAATTACCAAATATACAAATATATTAACATATTTGAATCTTTTTGAAATTGAAATCTAACATCTTAATCTACCACGTGTAAAAATTCTAGGCTAATATTTCTTCTGTACTATTCATGGCACAATTCCAAATTCAGTATTGTCCTTGTACAGGGACAATATGAGCACATCTCTTGTTCTTATTATAACTCTTAGGGTTTAAGGATTTTTCCAAATCCCTTTTACTGGAAGCTACTCAACATACAAAAGCACATTTTCTCTGTTTTAAACATAGTTTAAATTTGTCTTTAATGTGTTCTAATAATCTACTCAAGTTCGGACTGGTATTCAAGTCATGCTTTTGAGTCAGCTTGAGTTCAAAGGGAATAACTCCCTATCCAAAATGATTCTGACCAAACCTTTTTATAGGTGTGTAGTCAACACATAAACTTACAATTCTTATGTTTATCATAACCCAAAATTTTACCTCTAGAAATACAGAATAGTCATTCAAGTTTTTGTAGTACCTTGGTGACCCGAAAACTCTAAGTTAGACACTTTCTTAATTTCACTTAGGGATTCTAATCCTAGGTTTAATTTAACCACTTAATTCTTTAATCAACATTATTAGAGACTAAATAAAATCATGCTCTTGAATTATATGAATTTCCTTCCCTCAAAACCTCTATTAGTCATAATATTCAAATAGAAAAGAGAAGAAATTAGTCAAGAAATTATACAAAGGATTCAAGATTTAAGCTTAGAATCCTAAAACAAACAAGTTTGATTCAAGAAATTACCTCAAATTCTTTTGTTCTCCCTCTTGGTCTTGATTGTCCTGGATTTTTGAGAGAAAAAGAAAATGTTTAGGTTGCTCCTAACTTGGACTCGAAAATGAGAAGAGAATGGTGTAAAAAGATGTACATAAAATAGTTTTTATATTATTTTTTATTTTTTTATTTGTGGAATTAATAAATTTAATTAATTAAAATGGACATTTATAGAGCTAGATATTTTTGATATAATTGATCACATGAAGAAATTTTTATGTACACTTAAATGTGGGCTTCCTAATTTTGTTCATTAAATTTTGACCCAAAAAGGACGGTATGGGCCTTTCTCTTTCTAACTTAATTTCTTTACTACTTATTTAATCAAAATTTAATAATTTAATAATTTTCTTATTTTCCTTTTATATTCTCACACTCTTTATTTCAATTATTTGATTTTAAATCAAAATATATCTATTATTCACTAACAAATAATTATACGATTCATATTCATATAACTAATTATTATATATTTATCAAATCATACTATAATAAAAAAAAAATTCCCAAACCACTTTTCTAACTTATAAACCTCCAAATATACTTTTATATTATATATATATTCATAGCAAATAAATTTCTAATTAGAAGAAAGACCTAGAATATTACACTAACAGCCCTTAATCTCATCTCATAGCCCTTAATCTCATCTCATATATAATCTAATTAAAGTAATAATTACTTTGAAAAAATAGAATCTACGTCAAACAAAAGGGTGGACATATTTTTACCATTGCAATCATCTTATTAGGCGTAAGAATTAACTATTATAAGAAAGTATCACTCATATGACTTAAAATATTTAAGCCTTTTTTTTTTTTTTTGGGTTATGTAAAGGGAAACACAATTGACAAGGATTTATTTAAGACAACAGTCCTACCTCTATCAAATTGTAAATTCAAATGTTCTTAAAGTTTAATTTTGGGAGCTTTTTTAGATGAGAAAATATATATATAATTTTTGTTTTATGAGATAGGAAAAGAAATAGAGAATTAATAAATATTTCAGATTTGGATATATAAAAGATAAAAAAAAAATATTAATCATTAAAAAGTTATTATTGGAAACAAGTAAGAGATATCACTTATTCTTCAATTTTGAAAGGAAAGGAAAGTGGAGTTTTATGAGATAATAAACTAATCCATTAGTGATTTTTTTTTTAGTCATTAAATTCTCAAATAAGATATTAGTTCTTATCCTAACTTTAAGGTTTTTTTTTTTTCAAAGAATTACAGACGTTAGTAGTTAGTGGAGAAGGAACAGTTAGAAGTGAGGATAGGGGTATACTTGGTATCCACCAAGAATTTGCCAATCAGGGACTCGACCCCGACTCCCTCCACATATACCTTGTAAACTCCAAGAGCACATGACCACCAAGTTTTAAAATTTGTGTTTTAAATTATTTTTTCAAAAAAAATTTAATTACTTTTTATAAACTATGATTCGAAAAAAACTAGAAAATTCAACTTTTTTAAAATAATGATTTTCTAAGTCCAATTAAATTTACTAAAAATACTTTCAACTCAATACTAAATACACACACTAAAAAAATTTCAACTCAATACTAAACACAAACATAGGATTGTAAATGAGTCGAATCAAGCTAAGTATTATTATGATTGAGATTGATTTGTTTAGATGTAATTTGAATTTGAGTCGGATTAGAGCTTTATATCAAACTTAAAAAATTATTCAAGATTGGTTTTTAATTTTTGCGATTGAGCTCGAACTTGCTCACAAGACTTGACAACTAATTAAAATTATTAATTTTAATTTTTTTTATCTAATAATAATATTTTTATCCCAATAACACATAATAATAGTTATTTTATATATTTTTATATTAATTTTACATTTAGTTAAATTTTATTTCACAGTATATTTTATGAAATATTGAGAAAAATAATAAATTTTAAAATATTATTATATTAATTATTTTTATTCAAGTTGCTCATTAACTTTTGAGCTGAGCTTAGAAATAATCAAGATTATTCGTGAAGGTGATAGAACTTTATTTTTATGCTTAAGATTAATTTGTTTTCGTTAACGACGAGCTCGTTTAACAACCCTAGACACACTAAATGATTAAAGAAGAAATTATGCTAAATATAATTTTTTAAATTTTTTTTCAAAAATATCCTTTTATCTTTTTAAATTTTTAAAAATATCCTTTATATATATATATATATATATATACCTTTCAAAGTATGATTTTTTGAAATAGAAAATTTAATAAGTTGTACTTTTTTTTTTTTTTTTTCCA